>JAJIZL010023560.1:13573-54246 GCA_023969395.1 Amblyomma maculatum | reverse complement strand
ATGTGTGTGTGTGTGTGTGTGTGTGTGTGTGTGTGTGTGTGTGTGTGAGAGAGAGAGAGACGCTATCGCGTCATACCCTTAACGGCGGAGCTAAAGTGTCCCCCTAATTTTTTTATAACAATATTATAGAATATAAATATGACTTTATGAACACAGCCAGTTGCACCAAGCGCAAACACTTCGCCGTAATGTGAGTTGGCTTCTCAAATTTCTTTTCGTTTCAGCCGAGTTCCTCTTTACCGAAGCTTCCCATGTCAGCGCTTTCATATGAAGTTAAGGCTTCAAATGTCTACTATCTGACAGAGGGAATAAACAAGAAATCGGCATATTTACAAAATCAACTGAATTTCAGGTGGCTGTCAATTAGCGAACCATCGGTTGACTCGACAAAGCACACAAAAGTGAAACGCACGTTTCGTTATTTTATCGCCACGCTGGCAGGTATTAAAGGCACAGAATCCAAACCTGAGCTGAGCGCTCTAGACGCGGACCAGACTTCGCATGCATCATCACGTGATAACGTCTTTCGGAACGGGCTGGACGTGTGCATATTACAACACACTAGTGGGATGTCATTTTTTCCGCTTTGCTAGACGCCGCGAATTTGGCAGCCGCTTTTTCATTGTGAAACGCGCACCTCGGGCGCAACCGTATTGCTATCTGCTCCAAGCACTACCATTTCATAGGACTGTGAAAAGTAGTTTTGGTAATCATGTCCGTGTCTTAAGTTAAATACACTATGGGGAATGCAATCTACGTACAAAAGTTTTCAACGAACGCATTTGTACTATAGCGTTCGCTATACATGCATTGCTCCTTCTCCCGTGTCCTCCATTGCAGCATTGCAGTCATTCACCAGTTCACAAGGCTCCATAGCACGCAAAACAACATTGCTGTTTTGGGTGATATATCACGTTATGTGAGCTAGCTCCCAGTCAGAGGGAGGTGCAGTAATCCTTGACATGGTGCAAGTGACACTCGTAAAGTTGATTAGATTTGCGAACGAGCGGTCGCATACACGCGTATACCTTGTTTCCGTGCGCGTCTACGACGGTGCGCTGGCTGTAGAAGGGCACGCAGCAACATGCTGGCATCATTCCGATTAGAGCTTCGTGCTAGCAGTGTCTGCTGTGATGTTAAAAAATAAAACAATCGCTTGTGAGCATTCCAATGCACCACCGGTGCATGCACGAGTTCCACGAATGCGCACGTTGACAGCGTACTCAGTGGGAGGCGCGGGCGGACTGAACAAAACATGGCCGTCGCCCACAGTTTCTGTTTCTGTCACTAGATGGCGCTAACTTTTGTAAAGCCATGACAAGCCGCCGGGGCCTTGAATTGAAGAATACACTCATAGGGAGTCATTCACCCTCTATATTATCAATAGTTTTTCCCCACTCTCTCGGTGCATTTGAAGTCTAACCAACGAAGCGCAGCGCATTGACGTTGCTCATTGCCGGTCCTCACAAAGGGGTGAAATCAAAGGCGCACACTTGGTCGCGCGCTCATATGTTGGAGCCTTAATTACCGCGGACTTGCATATAAAGCAGCTAGTAGTATCGCCATTGCAACGCAGTCGCCAGGAACGGTTTTCTCCTTCGTCCGCGTGGCGCGTGCTTGTATTCGAACAGTAGCGAAGCATATAAGACCGCGTCATTGCAGCTGACCAACAAAGAAATCACCGCCATGGGGGACGACAGCGCCGACAGCACGCTGGACAACACCCAACTGCTGGAGCGCGTTGGCGCACCCTGTGTCCAAGACGAGGAGACCCAGTGCTTCCTGCGCACTCACGGGCGCCTGCTGCTTATGGTGCGAGGCCCTCCGGGATCGGGCAAGAACATCGTTGTCTCGGAGCTGGAGGAGCTTTACCCAGAGAGCCGCGCCTACTGGTCCGATAAACTGTTCAGCTCCCCCATGGCTCCCGAGAGGTCCAGCTTGACCATTCGCGAGTCGCACGACCTCTGCCTCAGCAAGTGAGTCATCTCTGCTCACAGCGAGAGCGGGCAAGATGTCTACTCGCTCGGCTCTCTCTCTCTCTCTGCATGTTTGTGAACGGAAGGCGGGGGGAGGAGGAGGGGGAGCTTCGGCATAATATTTACAGTGTAGTATTTCTTTTTGTCTACAAGATTCTGCGCCACTTTCTGATCATTTTTTCTTATTAAAGTGAAGGCATTACTAGGCTATAGCAGCAAGGTGATGTGTACAAAAACGTGTGCACAGTGTTTTTTTTTTTTGTCGTTCTCCTAAGAGGTATACGATCAAATGAGTGGTTATAATCGAAAGAAAATGGTGTGAGGATGCTGAACAAAAAGTTATGTCAATAGGATAATTAATTAATTATTTAGAGCCAAAAATTTAAAAGTAAAAATTATGGACAGTTAAGCCTTTAAGAGCATGATGCAATAGCATAGGCTACCCCTGCGTGGCCTAGGGGTAACATGAATGCAAGGGTCCTGGCGGGCTGAATGCTCGTCCATGTCAGTCAGCTGCCAGCTACTGCCTGCCAGCGCCACGCTCGTGATTGTTGCACACACAGTAGTACCCAGCTTTAGCTAGCACAGTGAAGCTCTTCAAAAATCCATCAGACGTCAAAATAGCCATACAACCAATTTCGACGTCCAAGGCATGTGCTGTCACGTCAACCAGAAGTGGATGTGTTTCTGACTTAATGAGCCAAACAAATGCATGACAGTGATCATAAGTGTGCAATAAGTGTCAAATAATCAAATAAAAATATAATTAGGCTGTAAAAGAGCGAAAAACCAAACGCGCAAAATGGCTATGCATATGTGATGACGTCACAACGATGCAGTTGTCATGGTAACCGCCGCCGTAGTGACATCATGGTGCATCATAGCACGCGTGATGTCATCAACGCCCCTCTCTACACCAGGAAAGGTAGTTGACTGCCACCGTAACATCACGTCATATCCTGGCTATGCGTAATGCCATGACGTCCGGTGGCGCCTTTCTATGCCAGTCGCTCTCTCGTCGCCGGTGCCGGATGACGCAGTGCTGGTGTGCTGCGTGAACTGTTTCGTCATGTATAAGATATCTGCATCGGGGGTAGTGGAGCTTCAAGTTCCGGATTGAAGCAAAAACGTCAAGAGTGTGATGCTGAGGCTAAGCTCTTGAAAGACGCAATACACTGTGTACAGCATCAACGCTCAGGCTTTTGCATTTCTCCAGTGCAGATTCTGCAGTGCTCTCTGAATGGTTTTTTTAGATGTAGCGCATCTTATGATGCCGAGGCTTGGAGCCAGCATAAATGAGCGTTCACTACTCAGGCGGCATTGATCTTAGCAGGCACTTGGTTCGTATATCATAACCATTCTAGGCTTAATGCTGAAAGCTACACCTCGGTGCCCTTCCTTCAGGTTAGGACGTGCAGAAGTCAAAGGAGTACTGAAACCTATATTAAGCACTTGTTATTAGGCTAGACATCCAGCACGTGGTAGCGCAGTGCCCATTGTGCAAATGCCACACTGTCATTATGGCACCGTGGGGTTCTAGCTGTCTTTTCACGATTTACCAGTTGCTGTTGAAAGTAGTGGTGACAAATTCTGGAAAATTTTTCTTGACAGAATGCATATACTTTTCTTTTTTTGAATTTCCTCTATGTCTTCATTCTCCTTTCTAAATGTGCACCTTTTGTCCTATTGGTCAAATAAAAGTCGAGCCGCACTTGCAAAGACTTTTGGAACTATTCTCTGATCGCATTCTCGAGTACAGCGCTCGAGAGAGGACCATGCAGTGATCTACAGTAAAACCTCATTACAAGAGACACTCAAGCAACCTGAAAAACATGTCTCTTGTAAGCAAGGTCTCTTGTAACCAAAAATTCTAAAAGCACTGTGTTGATCAGTTTACTGCACATCAGCATATAAATGCATTCACGCGCATTAATAGGAAATTGTTTAGGAAAGCCTAAAAAAGTTATTCACACTAGTATGTATTTTTGTGAGTGCAGAGTGTATTCCTTCTCAAATTCTGGAGATAAAGCACTTCACTTTGCAAGCCTTCCTGTTGCTCTAATACCTTTGAAGCACTCTTACATGCTCCTCACCCTCAGATGCTTACATGCTCGTCACCCTCAGATGATTCACAAAGAGAGAGACATCAGGATTCTGAGCTTTCATCTTGTGATGAAATTTTATCAGCGAGGAGTTAAAAATGCTGGATGTCCTTTATGCATTTTGATTTGATTTGTAGGTGACAGTAATGCGATGCCAGTGGCTGAAACAGCGGGGTCGTTTTGACTTTCCAATCATGGGGAAGCTCTCCTCAGTTCCTGACATATAGTACAACAAAAAGGACACTGATATGGAACAGAATTGAGCTAAAAGAATCTGAAGTGCATCATGTATGAGTTGGTATGTTGCAGATGCATTGCATGAGCACACCTGGGTTTTGTCTCTTCTAAATAGTGAAGAATTTACTCCAGGGACCTGAAAAAGTTGTCCTTAGTAACCGAGTGTCTCTTGTAACCATGTCTCTTGTATGCAATGTTGTTAACATGGCAGACATAGGAAAGCCAACCAAACCATTTTCAAATGTCTTTTAAAACCGAGTGTCTTTTACAACAGTGTCTCTTGTAACGAGATTTAACTGTGGTGAATCAGCCTTTCACTGGCTTATCTGGCAAATGACTCTGCGGACAATAGGTGATGCATCCGAGAAGCTCAGGTCAAAACGCACGGATCAGTGAAGCCAAATGGCCTAAGCAATGCTCCTGAACTGTCGTGGTGATGAAAAGCGATTGATACTGTGAGTCGATCGCCTACCAGTTTTTCGGCCCCGTAAAAGGCATCGAGCATCTGCCTGCCAATGAAGATGTGAGGTGGGACATGCAGCTTTTGTAAATGAATACGCTACATGGTCGAGAGTTGCACAGCTTGTTTATTCCATGGGTCCCGAGAAAGGAGGACTCTAGTATTCAATCTTCGAAAATGCCAGCAATTTTGCAGGGCAATGATGGAGTCTCAGCATGCAGACCAGTAGATGATTTAGAGAAATTCTGTAATTGTGCTCACTACTGCTAAAGGCACTATATGGCCGCTGATGTCAACCTATTTCTGGTCTGTAGACAATGTCCTGAAACTTAGCTACCGAGGCTCGATCAATATAAAAGCATGCTTTTCTTGCGTTTGTTCCAGGATTGAAGGTTTCATGAAGAATGACGTACCAATGATCATAAACAAGAACACCAATGTCATGGTGTGGGAGATTGCGAAGTTTCTAGTGCTGGCATCTAGGTACGGCTACACTGTCATTCTGGTCGACATGCCGCATCACGTCGTCTTGGATCCCAAGGTGTTGTAATTGCTTATTTCTTGGTACATTAGTGATTCCTAGCTGGTTACAAATTATTGCAGTTGGTCTTGAAGCTGAATATGGAGACTTGTGTATTGCAGGCTTTCTAGAGTTCAGGTTTTGCGCCGATATTAGTGTTCGTATAATAGCCTGTATAGTTGTACTGCATCAATCTGTGAATCCCAGGTTTAACAGAAGAATCTGATGTAGTAATCCCAGCCTAACGAAATTGAAACGGCTTTGTTATCTGCTAAGAAGAGGTGAAACGAAGAAATCAGCATTTCCTTATCTGCTCTTTACTCTTTACATTCCATACAAGCAGATAGCGACAGTGTTCGGCTGGCTTTGGGTTGGGTGGAATGAACATGGCTACTGTTTCCCATTTCCTTTTCGAAATACTGTCACAGGGGAACTGGATCGAGACGCATTTGTTGTGCGAAATAAACTTTCGCTACCACCCCTGCGTGAAACACAACAATCGAATTGATAAATCTTTTTTGCGAACTGTGATTTCTAATACCGAACCAAATAAGAATCTAATAAGAATCTGCTGGTAAGATAGTGGAATAAAATCAGAATAGACTAATAAGGCAAGAGAATCTATTTCTTGTTACGTGTTTGTTTTGCGCACGTTGCTTACAAGTAAAAGCAAAAGGATTTGGAAGGTCACTTAGCTGAATGTCCAATTTTATGACCAACTTGCAAGATAATTCTCCTCCCAGATAAATAATTAAAAACTGTAAAGCAAATGTTGGGTGATGTTAGCATGGTGGCCCTCTATAACTAAGCATCGGAATGTGGAGTTAATATCAGCTTGAAAATCGAGAGAAGCAGCAGTGCAACTACGCCACTAGCCTTGTACTAACCAAATCCCCATAGGTATATAAACAATAGCAGTATGTTGGAAGCAGGCGGGAAACGTCACCTGCCAAGCGGATTGCTCAGAGTACTTATTGATATGGGTAACTTGTATGGCTAGACTAAACCTGTCTTTGCCACATTATAAGCGGAGAATACGTGATCTGTGTATTGTCTAATTTTGAATTTCCGTGCAAGGTTCACGTGATCTTGTAACACCAATGATACTGATGGTTCCAGCACCTCCAGGGATAGAATGAAGTTGCCGCGAAGGAACAAGGCAACCAGGCATACCGTCCCACTGACTAGCTATATATTTGGTGGAATGACGTAGTTGTGGTAACCTCACCTTGTAGCTTTCCGTGTGTTGCCAAGAAAAGCTGCTATTACAAATGGGCTGAGGTAGAGTTGTTGCTGTCACATTTCCGACGGAGCAGGGAAGTTTTAATGTCATGCATGACGTAGCGACGCTGTGGTGGAATCCTGGATTTTTCCTGCCTTTATGGCAGGTCCTGATGGCGACCAACAACAAGGGACTTGGCCAGCAGTACTTGACCCACCGAGTGAAGCAATGGGAGGAGGTGCACCCATTCGCCATGGGCTGGTCCCCGAGACCCAAGGACGCGGCCTTGCTCCTGCGACGATTCCAACAGCTCAGGACCACGCTACGTGAGGAAGACTGTGAGTGCTACGTGTCCATAGATTGCTGGCAGTCGTACATTAGTGGGGGAGTCGTGAGAAGTCTTCAATTAATTGATTCTTGTCGAATTTGGAGTTTTTATAGCTAAAAAAATAAACACCCGAAGACTGCGCATTCTCATTTTTTGGACGAACTCAATGTCCACATTACCACGAATGCGTATTCGTCGTGCATAACACGTTCTGCCTATTTCGTTTCAGCCACCCTGGACCTGAAAGCCATCAGCAACACCTGCGTGTTTCCTTTCTGTCTGGCACGACTGTGTCTCTTTGGGCGAGCGACAACGGACAGCGACTACTGCTGCAGCGAGAAGGTACGTTTAGATCCACACAATTGAGTATACGAAACGTTCCTTCGAAACATGGCCTGTTTTCAAGCTGTTTTCAGTCAGTAGGATTTAGTTGCAAAATCTGCGTTCTCTAAAACGTCTCCCTGGGAGTGCCTTGCCACGTAACCTGTGTTTTGTACTTGTGACCTTACATGTCGCCTCCTTGATACACCCACATAATAAAATTCACTAATCAAAGTAGATGAAGTCGACTTCACAATATTTTTAACTGTAAGAGTTAATTATCTTCTAGATGTGGAGTTCTTAGTGATGCCAACACACGCTCCATTCAAACGCACTCATGCAGGTCAGAAAAGCATACGGCCGGAGCGACACGATCCATGTGCTTGGCTACGCCGTTACCCAAGGCTTTGTATTCGCCATGGTGGAGCTCAGCGAGGACCAGGCTTCTTTGACGGAGGCTCATGACAGCAGCGGGGGTGATGATAATGCAGCAGAGGCCGCTGGCGACATGGGCGCAGTTACACTTCGCTTTTCGATGAGCCTTAGTCCTTCAAACTGGGAGGAAGTTGCCTGCATTGTCGACCTCGCCAAGTTCGCACCGGAAGATGGCAGCGGTAATGAAGAGGATGCTCTGCGCAGCACTGACGAACAGATTAATCTGGAAGGTAAGATGACAACTGATCGTTGCCGCTTGTGAATATAGTTTTAATGTGACAGTAGGAGGAGGGCTGTGATTGGGAGATTCTTCGGTTTCGGCATCTGTGGGAGGTGGGTTCCCATGGACGCCGATACTGGACAGCCTTCCATGGCACTTCTTACGCAGGAGGTGTTTAGCAGGATTTTGTACTCCCCATTTTCAAGGGAGGGAAGGGAGATGCCAGTCCAAGAGTTGCTTGGCAGGAATGAATAAAGAAAGAAATTAGAAAAAAAATTGAATAAGATTTTCATCATAATTGAAATAAATTGGAGAGCGGAAGAAAAAAAAAATCAAAATTTGGTTGGAATCTGGGTGAGAATTGATTGGCAAGGGAAACTAATATCCATTACATTGGCATGAGTCCAGTTGATCGTCCTCTCCCCCATTTTTTTGTTCACGTGACCACAAAGGCTGACCATCGACCACAAAATCAAAAAGAAAATGCAGCATGTCGTGGTAGACACTTCGAGCATTTCATCATTCAATGATACTCTTTTCCTCATTTTCACACCATGCCATCAAACCAATGTATTCTTCTTAATGGAAACTTCCTAGTTGTGGAAGGAAACTTCTGATGCAAACCACAGTCGTCTAGCAGGGACCACAGTCTATATATCACATCTTTGCCTTGGCCTGTACACAGGCCAAGACCGACATACAACATTTTTGCATATAAGCAAATGCATTGAACAATGGTTGACTATTCTAGATGTGCTTTTGGGTCTGTAGAATATGTTGAAGACGCAGGTAACTGAAGTCAATGGCATCTTATCAGGCTTGCAGCCTTCAAGAATCACTGTTATCCCGCTTGGCTCCCTGAACGGAATGGAGTACAGCTACAGTCAAGCGGTCACTGCCCCATGGAAGCTGCTTTCATCAAAGCTGCGTTCCTGGTTCGGGCCATCAGCAGAGGGCTCGGTATGCGCCAAGAAGGTTGCTGGTGTCAATATCTATGGCTCCGTGTCATCAGCTGACGAAGCCTGCCTCCTGGTCTGCGACACAGCAGTAGAACTGAATGCAGTCTTCACGGGCTATTACCAGCCCCACACAACTGCGTGAGGAGACTTTTTCTTTTTTATTACCTTCTGGAGTGACAGCAGTGTGGAATTTCTCCGGGGTAACCTACATTGCTGTCGTTGCGCAGTGTACCATATTTTCGAGCTTATAAGTAGCAATTTTGTCTTTTTTAAGTGCGAGGTCACTTTTTAACATTGCCAAGCCTGACCAAGAATGTTGTGGCTTGCATCTGCCGAGCTTAAGAGAAAAACAAAACTGTCGGAGGGGTGCAGACTTGAATCCAGGAAATTCTCGTAGGGAGTGAGTATGGAACCTAATAAATAGGGAATATTTTGCCAGCCAAAATAGACGCCTACTCAAGGGAGCACTACAGAGGACGTGGGCTAGAAATCTTCCTCAACATTTTATACCATTAGGCCCGCCATTAAATTGCTTCAAGACTTCATAGGTATTGTCGCAGCTGATCACTGTGTATGTAAGACTGCAATACGCTCTCATCATCAATCGTCTCTATCAACCTCATCTGTGAGCTAAAAAGCTCCATCTGTTCTTACTTTTTTGTTGGTGCGTCCTGTACAACGGGGCAACTTATACATGAACGAGTAACTCTTCACAGCATGTAATATTTTTCAGTGCCTATATAGTCTGTTTCACAAGCTTTTTGCAGTACTGCAAAAGCTAAGGTTGACCTGTGCCGATGAGGATGGGGGCACACTGCATTATTATATTCCCTGTTGACCACGGTGTAAGAATGTAGTAGGAACAAAATCATGTGTAGTCGCAATCTTTACTGGCCCATGTAGCCCTTCATTACCTCTTTTAGTGCTGTAAACATCTTTTGAGATGGGATATAGGTATTAATCGTCTCTGAAAATAAAATATATGTGTGAAAGGAGAAATTGTGAGGTATATTTCAGAACGCTATCATAATGGTGTAATCATATCAAGCATATGGACTGAATGCAGATGAAGGTGTGGAAATACGGAAAGCATCAGTGTTTTCTTTCTTTCTCTATTGATACTGCCAGCCCTGTGGGAGGGCCATTACAGGAGTGGAAACATACAGAAAAGGAAAACAAGCAATGGCAACACACCTAATTAGGTTAAGCGCTTATATGTAATATGTATAAGTAACAACTAATTGCAAGCACATGGAAATTTGTGCAATGCATACCATACACTGCGTTACAAAAAAAAAGTCAATCTCTCTTAGAGCCATGTATTAAAAATGATACACTTGAACAAAAACAACAAAATAACATAAAAAAAGCACATATTTAACTTACTGCAGTCTCACAATATATAACACTGTCTAAATTATTCAGAAAAGCATTCAAAGAAGTAGACAGAACTTCGAAATCGGGAAGCATGTTCCAGTCTTTTATCTTTCTGGGGAAGAAACTCTACTTGAATGTATCATTACAAGTTGCTGGAGGAGGAACATACATGCTGTGGCGGTGTCTAGATGTTTGATAAATATTAACTTCAAAATATTTCTTCCTATTGACCTTTATTTCGTTGTGATGAATAAGAAACAAATTTCAGCCTGTCGCACTTGGACCTTACCTGTAAGCTAGGAAGCTTTGCACGCTGACATAATTCTGAAGAGGAGTGAAGACTGTTATAATTGTCGAAGATGAATCGAGCAGCTAATCTTGGAATCCTATCCAGTTTCTTACCATTTTTCTCTGTGCAAGGGTCCCGGACTATTTTTGCGTACTCAATGACAGGTCTAACCATTGTTGTATAGGCTAAGTTTTAATTTCAGGGGTAGCGCTATGTAGATTATGCCTTAAACTCCAAAGCGCCTTACTTGCCTTGTTACTTATTTCCTGTATATGTCTATTCCATCGCAAGTTGCTTCTGAATATTAATCCTAGATATTTGTGCTCCTCTACTCTTCGGAGCTCGCTGCCATGGATACTATACGGAAATTGCAGGAACTTCTTCTTTCTTGTAATAGACATGCATACTGAATTTATAGGATTAATTACCATTTGCAAATCATGACACCATTTTATTATGTTCTCAAGGCTGGATTGTTACTTGATTTGATTTTTCGGAGATTCTATGGTATTATTACGCGGTCATTGGCGAATGATCTTATAGGAACAGAAACCCGATTTTGCAGATCATTAATAAAAATAACAAATAAAAGGAGGCAGGACGCTGTCCTGAGGTACTCCAGATATCACATGTTGTAAGCTAGATCTACGCCTGTCTATTTCAACATACTGCTGGCGAATTTGTAAGTACGAGATGAACCACTTCGTAATATTAGGATTTTAAGCGTTGTTTTGATTTTCAGCTAAAGTTTGGGGTGGGAGACTTTATCAAATGCCTTGGCAAAATCTAAATAAATAAGGTCCATCTGTCTGCTCGAATTTATCGCTTGCGAAGCGTCGTGGACTAGTTCAACTAATGGTGTAATTGTAGACAGACCTTTACAGAATGCATGTTGTACAGATGAGAAAAAGTCATACATTTCAAGGTAATGTGAAAGGTGTTTGGATATAATATGTTCCAAGAGCTTAGAGCATGTACTTGTGAGGGAAATTGGCCGCTAGTTGCTAATGTCTGAAATGCTGCCAGTTTTTTGAACTGGTACTATTCTGGCTAGTTTCCATGCGATAAGGAAAACATAATTCGTTACTGAAGATTGAAATATTTTCGTAAGGAACTTAGACACCCATTCAGCATACCTTACTAAGAATTCATTAGGAATGTCATCCGGTCCAGGGTTTTTCTTTGTTTTAATATTAAGCAGAAGGTTTAGAACACCTTCCTGGGTTTCTACATATCAAAAATGGCAGGTGAGGCAGGTAGTCGCAAATGTTAGGCACTGTACTATCAACCTTAGTAAAAACTGACGAAAAGAAAATATTAAATTGATCAGCTCTTTCTGCAGTATTAACTTCAGCATTAGAACAGCACTGCTTGGTCCGCTGATTTACAAAACGCCAAAACTTAGCCAGTGCTTCGGAAAGAAAGTTTTTTTAGCGTGACATTGCAAAATCGGTCTTTTTCCTCTTAATTAGGTGCTTCAAATCACGTCTCATACTGCGAACAGAATTTTTGTCATCTCCATTGCCATTTTGGGAACATGTTTTTTGTTTTCTTCTAATTTTCTGTTTTGCGTGAATAATATTTCTGTTCATCCAAGATTTTGTCTTCCCGCACTTCTTGTTCTTTCTCATCATCAAAAACTAGTTACTTAACTTTCGTTCTTCATGGTGCGTTCTTCAGCAGCTAATCCCTTTTGGAGTCGTGATCGAAATGGAAGAGAGTACACATGGACCCGTGCCTCTTTCTTTTTACATTTTGCAGGCTTAGCCGCAACACCTGGTCACTGACTCGGAACATGGCGTCCGGGTCATACCCGAGGCGTAGTAGGCCCCGCCGATCGTTAACCCACTTCCATTGAGCGCCCGCTCCAGTCTCTGCCTGCAGTACCAGATGTGGGCGACCTGCTGAATGGAGAGTATGGAGTGTTGTGGTACTGGAATATGCTGCCACACAAATGACTAGGAGCCAGCTTATATTAATTTCTAATTGTCACTGTGCTCCACTCTGTTTTTTCTTGTGCCTTATTGTAGAGTTTATGCACACCAGGAACCCGAATTAATGTGCCTAAAAGCAGCATTTCGCGAGGCACACTGCTGCAGGCCTCACCAGACACCTCCGAGGCCCGTCTCACTGCACATGGTCCCTCAATACCTGTACCAAACACTGCATCGGTTCTGGATTTCTGGCCTGCAGTGCCTTCCACTGCACCGTACAATGCATTGTGTTGACACTGCCAGCTTAGCCAATTCCTGAAAAAGATATATGGTGTCTTGCGAAATGCTTGCGTGAACATTTTAATGGTGGTTACAACTTTCTTACATAGCTAGCGGTTGTTCAAAACAGCTTTTCCTCCCCTTTGTTCTTTGTGTTTAATTGAGTGGCTGGTAACAAAAGAAAATGAAACATTGAGGCTATAAGCAACTAAATGTATAGCGATAAATAAGGATGGATGCGCACAACTTCATACTGTCAGTACAAAACCTGAACAATTCTTGAGGAAGTATGTATTTTCGCATCGCCTCTCTGTTTTCTTTTCTATGCGAGCGAAGCGTATACATTGGCAAATTATCCCTTTGTTGTAGTTGCCTTGGCGAAGCTCTTTCATCATTGGATTTGAGTTATTGTGCCCACTGCTGCAAATAGAAGAAAGTTATTCCGGCAGTAGTGCATTAAAGAAATTTACGGGGATTGTTCACTGTGGCATTGTCTAGTAACCCTGCCAGTTGCACCAAAATGATGCCACGCATACATCTTGTCATACTGTTGTCATACGCCACAATACTGTTCTGACAAGTACCACATTTGGCCTGCCGGAGCAGTCGACAATCATGGAAAGTTTTATTCATTTTTGGAATCTGTCATTATAATGTGGTCGGGAGTGATGCTGTTAAACATTCTCAAGATTAGGTTTCACGCAATAAAATGAATTCGACTATAGAAGGCTAGACAGCCGCCACCGAAACTCTGCTTGTAGAGCACATACAAGCAAGCGGAGGCCGAGTTTGAATCCCACTGGAGGCATCTGACTGTCTTACTTTCTGTGCAAATTACTTCCTGTAATGATTATGCAATCAATATTGCATTTGACTTCTCTTGAACGTGCATCATGACGAGTCCCTTATTCTCCTGTTACCCTTTCCATTGTGCAGGGTCTTGAATATTTGAGGGCCGGGATTTTAAAAAATCCTATGCAAAGTCTACTGCACTCTTCGAGCTTAAATAACGTTCACAGAGTAGCAAAATATGGTCTACGTTATTTGATAAGTGATTCAACGTGGATACTTTCCTAGATTTTCCGGAATCGACGAAAAACTGCTCTCGGCGGCGTGCACAATTTTCGCAAGAGTCAAAGTTGCTTTGACATCGGGCGCCATCTGTCGAGCAGCGAGGCAAGCGCCATCCCGGCCGTTAGAGCGCTTGCCTCGCTGCTCGACAGATGACGCACCATGTCAAAGCAGCTTTTCGACTATCTCCTGCGAAAGTTTTGCACGCCGCTGAGAGCAATGTTTCGTCAATTCCAGAAAATTTAGGAAAGTTCCGATGTTGAATCGCATCAAATAACGTAGACCGGATTTTGCTGCTTTGTGAACGTTATTTCAGCTCAATTAGTGCAGTAGATTTCGCATATGATTTTTTTATAACCCGGGCCTCAAATATGAACACCCTGTATGTCACATTAGGCAGGTGCAAAAGTTCGAAAAGTTTGCCAATCACTGGGGCTCCTGTTCGCGTGAATGTTGGTATAGTGACCCGAATAATCCAACTATCTCTGTTCAAGGTTATTCGAAACTAATCAAATATATTTATAACGTTGCAATTGATTGATTGAGTGTCCTTTATTGAATGGGAAGGCTCATGGCCATGGATGGGGATAAAGGGGAGTAGACAGAATCTTCAGTGTTTAGGTCGTCACTCAAATCACATTTGCTCTAACCAGGCCACTAAGCGAGCCATACTTCGCAAATATCATCTGTGCGTTAGCATCAGTTTCTAGAAGGGAACGGTAGTTCAGGCGGTAGGGTTTGATCTCGGAGCGTCTGGATACAACGTCGTAATGACAGTTTCACTACGCCATTTAAAGCAAAAGTCGCCGCGCGTAGCACCAGTCGCTCCTGCGCATGCGCCGTAACCATGGTCACTAGCTGGGTCGTTAGAGAGGAGGAGGGTAGCGCAATCCCATCACATGCGCGCGCCGGCGCAGAAAGGAGGAGCTTCCGCACTGGCCATGCACTCGCCGCCGCGGAAAACTGACTGAGTGGCGCAGGAAAGCGTCCGCCGGCAACGCATGGAAGTGCATTCTGCCTACAACGAGGTAATTTCGTCTACCTTAGGATCTGAAACGTGCATTGACATCGCACAGCACACGGACGCCTCTCCATTTCGCCTCCATATATATCGAATCGTAGCTGCCGGGGGTCGGCATCGCAACTGGGTACTGGTCCCGCAGCCGCTTTTGCTCAACATTCGGTTCAACACCGTTGAACCCCTCTAATTCTTTGCTAATAATTGGCAAAACGCTCGTAATTTTTTTTTTTTTTTTTTTTTTTTTCACCGACTACATACACGGAACTATAATAATGGTTCACAGGAAGGGAAAGGAGCAGTATCTGCCACACTTGTCTCTGTTGTTGTGGCTGTAGGGAGAAGGAAAAGAAGATGCACGGTCCTGCTACTGGCTCTGTAGTGTGGCGATATGAGGGGACGGTATTCCACCCCGCTCCTACTCCGCATGTGCAACGTCCTCGCTGGCGACCCGCGGAGGGAACAAAGGGGACAAAGGACGGGGACGACACATAGTTAATGCTCGAATGCTATTTATTGCACTTTCAAATAATACAGAGCATGGCGGCTAGCTACACATCAACAAGGTTTTCCTTGGAAGGGCAAGGCTACATAAGGACTTTTGACTCACCGGCTGGGGAATTGGGGTGCGACTTCGGCGGAGATTTGCACGCGCCGTGAATATGGCGGCCGGGATCTCCCGTGCGCGCCGCATTCTTCGACGATACCACGCCGTCTGCCGCGGGAGGCGGCGAGAGCGTGCGGTATTTACCAGTCGCTTCGCTGTTGGGAACCAGAAGACAGGCGGTCGTGCACGACGAGTCCTCCCGTGTGCGCTGCGTACTCCGTGCCCGCTATCCCCCAGCCACGGTATTTGCCGGGAGAGGCAGCGGGAGGCGACCGCTCTCGTTGCCGGCTGGATCCAAAAGCTCTCTCTCTTCGTCTCGCGGGAACCAGCGTAGACGTTTTGGTGGCGCATCCATCATTGATTCTCTTTCCCCCAAGGGGAGGTATTTACCTCCTCCCAGCCGGCGCTGCCACGAAGCTCGCCGGAGTGGTAGTGATCGGTCGCGGCGAGGCGTGATTCCGTTCTCTCAATCGTAGGGTCCTCTGAGCAGCGTCACATGGCGACAGATAGCGGAAATATTGTAAAAATGAAGAAGAGCGCATTTAAAACATACCCCACTCGTTCTTTTAGTGGCGCAATGGATTGACACTATTTACCTATGCGGATGATACCACTTTATTGGCAGAGAGTGAAGTGGAACTCGAGAGACTTCTGATGCGCGTACAAGAAGAGAGTGAGAAGTTTGGGCTTAAACTGAACATTAAAAAGACAAAGATCATGGCGTCTTGCCCTATCAAGTCCTGGAGCATCAATGAACAAGAAGTGGAAGCTGTGACAGATTTTCTCTTTTTGGGCTCCAAGATTACCCCAGAAGGAGACTGCAGCCATGAAATTAGGAGACGCCTGCTTCTATGAAAGAGAGCAATGGTTAGCCTTGACCGCCTAGTAAAGAGCAGAGACATTAGTCTGCTAACCAAGATCCGTATAACTCGTGCTATGGTCTTTCCAGTTGGGATGTATGGATGCGAGAGTTGGACTGTGAAAAAGGCTGACCGCCGAAGAATTGACGCGTTTGAATTGTGGTACTGGCAAAGACTTGAGAGTTCCTTGGACTGCCAGAAGATCAAATCAGTCGATATTGTCGACCATGAACCCTGACTGCTCATTGGAGGATCAAATTCTAAAGTTAAAGCTCAGCTACTTTGGTCATCTGATGAGAAGAGAGGAGTCGCTGGAGAAAGATTTGATGTTGGGAAAGGTTGAGGGTCGCCGGAGAAGGGGTAGGCAGCGAACGCGATGGTTAGATGGCATCCTCGAGGCACTGCAGACGAAGTTATGTGATGTCAGGAAGATAGTGAGAGACCGGAAAGCGTGGCGTGACATGGTCCATAGGGTCACAGAGAGTCGGACACGACTGAACTGAACTGAGCAAATAAAACATCTGTTTGAATCCTGTAAGTGGAACTTTTTTATTGCGAAAGCAATACTACTTTCACTTTCAAGCCTTTGTGGTGCGACAGCGGTGCACATGAAATGACCTTTCGCTTGACCTCTGTGTGACGTCACGCCTCAAAGCTGGGCGACGAACTCGCGCCGTCCGTGAGAGACGGCGGTGCGCATGACTACGATGCCGCCTACTGCTAAGGCAGCTCGCCGTAATGAGCGGATGAAACAACGGCGAGCTATGGAGACAAATGAAGAACGTGAACAAAGACGTGCTAAACAACGTGCCCAGTATACAGCTCGGCGTGAACGTGACGCCATGTCGTATCCAGAGTGAATCATTGTATAACCACCACAGTCTAACCATAACAAGCATATCCATAAGCACCACCACCAGCCAAACATTAGCTGAACCTGGGCGTAGCCATGGGTATTTCTTTCGCAACCTACCGGGCTTAACCAAGCTAAGCCTCTGCCAACTTTTTTTTCCATTTTTTTTAAGCCGCGCAACTTTTTTTCTAATTTATTTTTAAATCGCAACGTTTAATTAAGCTACTAAGATCTCGCCTGGGGTGTGTTCCTCTTCACGTCACATTATGTGATGTTTTTATTTCTGATTAGCTGCAAAATCGGCCATGAACAGAGCCATGAAGTGAGAGCATGACAACGCTGACACTATTCAATTACCTTAATTCACCGCAACCATTTTCTGCCTTCAGTGAGTGTATGTTAGCTTTAGGTTGCGTTCAGAGACACCTTTCGGTAACAATCGCCGTTTAACCCACTGAGAGGCAACCAGTGAGGAGAAAGAAGTTGCGGGACCCTACCGTTGAGGAGACGGAATTACGCCGCGGCGAGGGGGGAGGGAACTGGTTTTCTATAGTAGCTGAGCCACCTCCGCTGCCTCGTGCGGACAGAAGAGAAAACAGAGAAGAAAAAAAGAGGAAAAGAAAGACGCGCGCCGCAACAGCCGTCGTCCACCACCGAAGCGGTGGCGGGTGCAATAACGGCCTACAACAGATAAAAATTCGCTGGCTGGCTAGCCCCCGCCGCTAGCAGCGGGGACCTACCTGTCCTAGCCCCATCAGGGCCAGGATCAGCCACCCTTACCCTCAGCGCGGACACGTCCTTGCCCCGCCTTCATTGCGCTGTTGACCTGTATGAATTCATTTGCCGCTTCCTCGAACGCCACACCACACAGCAAACAGAAGCAGACCCAGATGTCTAGGAGGCGTTAGTACAGCAAGCATCAGCGGCGTTTCAAATTTGTTTACAGGATACAAAAACGGCGCATCTGTTACAATTCTCCACGGACACATGTATCCCGCTAGGTCCGTCCGTAATGTAATAATTAGCGCTTTCGCATTTTCGTTACCTGGTAACGAGAAGAAATTCGAACAGCGGAGCAATCGGCGCCACGGTGTTAGCGTTTCTTTTTCATTCCGATAGTACCTGACAGCAATTGTACATGTGACATCAATTAAAGCCCAGAAGGTGAGTAGAAATATAGATCAATATCCTTCCAGCCAATAAAATTGATTTCAAGCAGTCGAACGCCATATATGCGGCGAAGGTGGGAGTTGACAACCGCCCTAGTGCACAGAACGACTTTTACCACGCATTTAGCACCGCAACATCTACCAGTACACGCCCGCAAGGGAAATCTGCTACTCAGAACCACCTTACGTGACCTTTGTCGTGTTCCTTTCCCCACCCCCACGCCCGTATCCGTTTCCTACATTGTCCTTTTTATTTTCCGCTCCCTATATACCCGTGTAGCGCAGCGCAGGTTTTCTTCAATTATAGATGAAACAGATGCAAGCGCTGCACATATTTCTTCCATTTAACTAAGCATCACACGGCGAAATCAAACGCCTGTGGCAGGCGCCCATGTAAGCGCCAGTTAAACGATCGACCAGAAAGAAAAGCCCCCAGTAGCGCTGCTGGCCATGACGGCCGCGACATGCGTAATGGTCACACTAAGTGGTCACTAGTAGAATTTATGTTGTCCGTTCCTTTTCGGAAGGTTCTTTAAACCCTTCCTGTTATGTACTTCGGCGTAGAGAAGACAAGGAGGCGTACTTGAAGGTGACGATAGTAGAACATATATTTACAGCATGACACGATTTTAAAAAGGGGTGAAGGGTGCTGCCATATTGGGGAGCTGGGCTGCTCTCATAGCACAGGAAAGTGTTGACGACTTCCCCCCTTAGCAGCCCAGACAAACCGGTTTCTCCAAGGGTCGTAAAATGGTCTATATACAGAGCGTAAAGCTGGAAGTACAAATGAATTTGCAAAAAGGACACTCTGCGTTACTTTACTCTTCGACCTAACGGTTAGAACTCCTAAGTAGAACAGCCGCGTTACATGCCTACGCATGGAGCCCCAGCTCAGACTGGACTCAACTCTCTTGGATCACATCCCGTTTTACACACTCGCAAAACAAAAAAATAGGGGCGGTCATTTTCAGCGGCCGGTCCCACACATCAATTGTCCATTGAAGAAATGCTATGCTAGATGGGCACAACCCCGTGGGTTGGCTTCAGCCTCTAACCCAACGCCCCGCTAGCAATACAAATTACAACAAACAAAGAGTACGGTCACACTCTTTCTCCGGTGAGGGTGTTGAACCTTCTCCTGTCGGGAGACTTTCTTCCCACTTGGCTCCCGCATATCGCCGCCCCATCCACGCTGCTGGTTAAATCCTCTCCACATGTGCATTGCCACGCTCCACCAGTGCCTACTTATGAGAGCAACTGGGCAGAGACTAGTAGAGTTTTGTGAAGAAAACAACCTGACCATAGCGAATGCTCATTTTCAACAGCACAAGAGGCGCCTGTACACATGGACTTCACCGGACGGTCTGTACAGGAATCAGATCGATTATATTCTTTGCCGGCAGAGATGGAGAAGCGCTATACAAGCAGTAAAAACAAGGCCTGGGGCCGATTGTGGCACCGATCATCAGCTCCTTGTTGCCAAAATTAAGCTTCGATTGAGGAAAACGCAGAAAACTAGAAGGCCTTTCAGGTATGATCTGGATCAAATTCCATTAGAATATGCTGTGGAAGTGAGGAATCGATTTCAAGAATTAGATCTAGAAGACAGAGAGCCCGAAGAGATGTGGACTGATGTTCGTGATATAATACAAGAAGTTGCTACTAAGGTAGTTCCAAAGCAAAAGAAACGCAAGAAAGCAAACTGGTTATCTGAAGAGGCTTTGCAAATAGCTGAGGAAAGGAGGATGGCAAAAGTTATGAGGGAAAGGAAAAGATACAAGGTTCTCAATGCGGATTTTCGGAAAATAGCAAGGAGAGATAAGAATGCCTTCCTGAACATACAGTGCAAAGCAGTTGAGAACAACAGCCAATTAAGGAACACAAGAGATCTGTGTAAGACAATCAAAGATATCAAAGGAAGCTTCTGTGCTAAGCTGGGCGTGATAAAGGACAAAGGAGGCAAGGACCTCACTGAAGCCTCAGAGATAAAGAAGAGGTGGCAGGAATACACAGAAGAACTGTGCAAGAAGGACCTGAATGTGCAAACCCAACATAAGACGGTTATGATTGCTGATCTCGAGCCGGGCATCCTGAAGAGTGAAGTTGAATGGGCCTTAGCCAGCCTTGCTAAGAACAAAGCTAGCGGAATTGATGGCATTCCAGCTGAGTTGCTTCAAAACCTCAACCATGACGTTGTTAACATTCTGCATACATTATGTCAGAAGATTTGGACAACCCTGCAGTGGCCACAGGATTGGAGGAGGTCAGTTTACATCCCCATTCCAAAGAAAGGCAGTGCCAAAGATTGTTCCAACTACCGCACGATCGCGCTTATTTCGCATGCTAGCAAGGTGATGTTGAAAATCTTCCAACGTAGGCTGCAGCAGTATGTGGATCGGGAGCTTCCGGACGTGCAAGCTGGGTTTCGCAAGGGCAGAGGAACTAGAGACCAAATTGCCAACCTTCGCTGGATCATGGAAAAAGCAAGAGAGTTCCAGAAACCCATCTACTTCTGCTTTATTGATTATGCGAAAGAGTTTGACTGCGTAGATCACAGCAGATTGTGGCAAGCTCTCCAAGAGATGGGAGTTCCAATTCACCTCATCTGTCTCCCCAGGAACCTGTATGAAGGGCAAGAGGCCACAGTCAGAACTGGGCATGGTCTTACTGATTGGTTTCTGATTGAGAAAGGAGTGAGGCAAGGCTGCATACTGTCGCCCTGCCTATTTAACCTATATGCAGAGTGCATAAGGCCGGTCTGGACGAGTCTTCAGCTGGAGTGAAGATTGCTGGAAAACGTATCAACAACCTTAGATATATGCGGATGATACCACTTTAATGGCAGAAAGTGAAGTGGAACTCGAGACTTCTGATGCGCGTACAAGAAGAGAGTGAGAAGTTTGGGCTTAAACTGAACATTAAAAAGACAAAGATCATGGCGTCTTGCCCTATCAAGTCCTGGAGCATCAATGGACAAGAAGTGGAAGCTGTGACAGATTTTCTCTTCTTGGGCTCCAAGATTACCTCGGAAGGAGACTGCAGCCATGAAATTAGGAGATGCCTGCTTCTGGGAAAGAGAGCAATGGTTAGCCTTGACCGCCTAGTAAAGAGCAGAGACATTAGTCTGCCAACCAAGATCCGTATAACACGTGCTATGGTCTTTCCAGTTGTGATGTATGGATGCGAGAGTTGGACTGTGAAAAAGGCTGACCGCCGAAGAATTGACGCGTTTGAATTGTGGTGCTGGCGAAGACTCTTGAGAGTTCCTTGGACTGCCAGAGGATGAACTCAGTCGATATTGTCGACCATAAACCCTGACTGCTCATTGGAGGGTCAAATTCTAAAGTTAAAGCTCAGCTACTTTGGTTATCTGATGAGAAGAGAGGAGTCGCTGGAGAAAGATTTGATGTTGGGAAAGGTTGAGGGTCGCCGGAGAAGGGGTAGACAGCGAACGCGATGGTTAGATGGCATCCTCGAGGCACTGCAGATGAAGTTATGTGATGTTAGGAAGATAGTGAGAGACCGGAAAGCGTGGCGTGACATGGTCCATAGGGTCACGAAGAGTCGGACACGACTGAACGACTGAACTGAACTGAACACGGAAAGGGGAAAGACCGCCTAGCCGCTATGCTGAAGGCCCGGCGCCGGAGGAAAGGGAAGCTTCTGGCTTGCACGCTCTGAGAACAATGGCCGAGTCAAATCCAGAGTGTTTTTCGGGCGCTTTTTGTCGCATCAGCGGACGAGATAAATGCGACTGCTTTTCGCAGTGCACAAAGTCACAGTGTAAAAAAAAAAAAAAGGCTTAAGTGCAATTTGGGTACGCATTACAGGCCAGAACGAAGGGTAACACATGTGCAACCACCCGGCAGCACTGTCCGCTGTGCCTTCCCCCTGAAAGGCCTTCCCGTAAAGTCGGCGACGGCGGTCCGGTCGGCCTTCCCCACATACGGAACGCGCACAGAAGGAGGACCAAAACAGGCGAGTGGCGGCAGCATCCAAAGCACGGTGATCCATAGACGCGCACCTGGAAGTGATCAGCCTCGAGCGCGGCCCTACACCACTCTTCGCGGCAGCGTCGTATGGTCGTATCACCTCACTCGCTCTCTCTTCCACAATGCACGGTAACCGGGAAATACAAGGGTTTTACCGGGAAAGGCACAGCAGCGCCCTCGCTTTCAAAGACCGAAAGCAACGTTGCAACCCATGGCAACAATAAAAGCCTAGCTGTGCAGCGTGTCACACTTCCAAGCCGCGGTGTTCCGACACTCCAACTGATTCATCCACGGAGAGCAGCTAGACGACTGCAGCGCCAGATCGTGCTCTGGTGTTCATAGCATAAAACTCGGTTTCAGTCTCCTTCGAATACGTTCCCTCCGCTCCGTGAGTTTCATGCCGTCATATATGAATTTCGAAGATTGTACTGTTTCATCCGTTTTCTTCGTCGTGAATTAAACTACTTTAAAGCCCGAAGTGTGAACCAGTGGGATCACTATTAAGGTACCACTCTCCTTCGAGAGCTCCGATAAACAACGTGCTCGCCTTCTTTAGGCGGAACGAAGCATATCGCCAAGTCTGGCTGCACGGATACGAAAGAGGTAAGTGCCTCGTTACTTAACTCGCTATTCTCGTAGAACGCGACTTCTCAGCTCAGATCTGGACTTCTCAGATGTCTCTCATCGAAGAAGCAACAGCGAACTTGGAGTTTCTGTGCGGTGTTGTCTTGCTTGCCGATCTTGGACCCAGAGTGCGAAAAGAAGTGAATATAGACAGCAGCGTTTAGAGGAGGAAAACTTTTGCCGTTGTGGCATTCTTAACGCCCTACAATCGGTTAATTGGCCACGCGTTTGAGCAACGGTTTATTGCTTACTGAAAAGTTTCTGCAATGAATGGCGCCATTCTTCCTGTATAAAACATGCAATGAATGCTGACCGCAGTGATTTGATAAGATGGTTGTTTTTTTTTTCTTTTTTTTTTAACGAACGTTCAAAAGTGCTTACGTTGCTCTCAGCACTATCATGCCGCGGAAATGTTGGTTTACAACCCCTCGAATAGCACGCTTTGCGAATGAGGCAGAGGCAGGTTATAGAGGTTTGGATTACGGCAATCGTTTTAAGAGCGTAAGCTCTTACTTCCCACGTTTGGCGATTTCTGCGGGCCTGTCGGCGGTTCCAAATTCAAGGCGAAAGAGGGTGGAGAAGGGGAGGGGGCGGAGGGGAGGCAACCGTTTGTTTCAAAGTTGTGATTTAATCGCTGGTCACCCGTGGTTCGGACTGGTGTTAAACGGTTCGTTGGGTTATTACACATAAAATTGCTGGTCGAGTCGAGGTTTAAAATGTACGAGGGAGTCCTGCCGACGACCCTCTGGTCATTGCTACCGTAACGGGGATGTAACTGCCCGGAACCGTGGTGGTGAGTTGTTCGGTTGGTTTAGAGGAAAATAAATTCGCATGTACTTGTCACACACCTCGGTGGTCACCAAAACCATGCCGTAAGAGAAGGGGGAGGGGGGGGGGGGGTGATCTTTAACGTGCGCTGATTTCGCATTCAGACGCACGCCTTTGCGCTTTGCCTCCATCGAAACGGGGCCGCCGCGGTCGGAATCGAACCTGGGTACTAGTTCGGTTCAGTAGCCGAGCGTCTTAACCACTTAGCCACCGTCGCAGGTGGCGAACCAGTAGCAGCAGGAGGACGCGGGTGGCACAAAACGAATCGTCGTTACGTACTCAACTCGGTGGCACCCGAATTTGGTACCTAGGAGTGAATTAAAACCTGCCTTCCACTCAGTGGGGAACCGCTTTGGATATATAGCTAACGCTCTTCGATCGAACGCCGATCGTTGGTGCACTTGAATTTATTTATTAATATAAAGACGTCATTACGCTAAAATTGCGGCCCAGTGAGTTGTGCTAGAGAGATCGGAGTGGTGTCTAACGATTAGTTGGGTTCGTACGCAATCAAATGATTCGTCCCGGCGAGAATACGGTGGATAGCAGCTTATGCTCTTCCATTCCAACGCCGGTGGCTACACGTTTTTTTTTTTTTTTTGTTTTTTTTTTTTTTTTTTTTTTTTACTACGCTAATTTTACGACGGTGATCCATGACGTGGTTACGCACGGTGGGATGGTGATGTATATGAAATGATACTTTGGCGCATATGCGCCCTCTCACATATACCATGTGAGAGGTCTTGCGGCCTCTGCTGTTATCGTGCCGCCGAGGCACAGCAGAATGTGAGCCTTGGATGCTGTAGGCCAAAGTCCCATACAATTAGGGCAAAGATAAGAGGGAGGGGAGGGGGGGGGTGTAAAAGAATGTTGAAGAACTTAGCGAGCGCCTCGCGAGGTAGACGCGCCGCCATGAAGTAATATACTGCGTGTGTAATTCTCTTATTCTATATTTGAACAAAGTTAAAGGGTTGGTGTAAACGAACATAAGCGGCTCTGAAATTCGCGCATTACGTAATTACCAAAGAGCCTTCAGGTTGCTTCCTATTTCAGCCAGCGCTTCGCGTCGAAGTACGGCGCCGGTGCCTCGTGCCACAGCAGCTGAGTAGAAATGCCTTATACTTCGTTCCAGACATGAGGTGAATACTGCGAAGGCTAAGCATGCAAATAGTGGGCAAGGAAAAAAAAAAAATAGAGAAGCGTCCGGATCCCTCTGCGTTGGTTTTGTGACGCTAAACTGAGAAGGCTCGAAACTATCTCGGTAGGCAGTTCAAACGTGCCTTCAGCGGAGGCAGGTGCTGATGCAGAAATGAGACGCCCTAGGTACGCTTTCCTCATCTACATATCAGGCTTCTATCTACTGCCGACGACGAGATTGACGGCGCTAACTGGAAATGGGAAGAGCAAAGTACCACTCCACAGGATTTGATCGTTTCTCCAGAAATACGAGTGTTTATTATCAAGATAATGACAAATGCATTGAACCTGGGTCCGCAGACAAGCATTTAATATTTTTTACTCACCTCAGAAAAATCTATTTTTAGTCGGGGACGCATGCTGCAGGAAAAGAGCGCTCGCCTTGACAGCGTCGCGCCTGATGAATCATTGAATGACAGTGCTTGTGTGAATCTTGCTACGGATCGCCAATTGATTGATTGATTGATTGATTGATTGATTGATTGATTGATTGATTGAAGGGTAGCGTTAGGTAGGTGGGTAGATAAGTGGGTGGGTGGGTGAATCCTGCTACGGAGCGCCATCTGACTGACTGATCGATTGATTGATTGATTGATTGATTGATTGATTGATTGATTGATTGATTGATTGATTGATTGATTGATTGAAGGGGGAATTTAGGTGGGTGGTTGAGTGGATGGACAGATGTATGGATGGATGGATAGAAGACTTTACTGTTCCACCAATGCAGGTGGCCTATACTCGCTGCCCCCGGTATGCTGACTCCGTGTGTCCCGCGTGCCGTCGGTTGTGTGTTGTGTGGGGTTGCCGTTGGCTCGCTCAAAACCGCGGCGCGCGTAGACGAAGCAGGCCACGGCAGTTCTCGCTCGCGCCCCTTGAAACCTCGCGCCCCTTGAAACCGGCCGTGAATAGGTGAAAGAGGCTTTAGGTACGGCCGACTTAGACACAGCGACGTGTCGTAGATGGGTAAATGAGCAGGTGGGTGAGCGGATGGATGGATGATTGGAGTCACGGAAGGGATTGTCCCGTTTGAAATAATGGGAAGGCGGGTACTTTTACTGCGCCATGAATACAGTCCTCTTTCCCCACAAAAAATAAATAAATAAATAAATCGCGCTCTGTGTGTACATCGCATCTTACGACTGCCTCTACATTTTTTCTTTTTTATATTTTTAAAATCTATCTTTGAAACCTTTAATGCAGTGCTTGCAAATTAATCTTGTTTAAATACGTTCCGTTTCCTTTTGCGCACCAATTTCGAATGCGAAATTAAGTGTTCTGTTTAGGCTTGCTTGACCGCCATATCCTCATGGCTCGCCAAGTTGGCTCTGTTTAAAGGGAAGCCATTGAAGCCACTGTTGTATGAGTGTTTCTTTTCATAGTTCGTAGCGCCCACGTCTTACCTATACCATCCACTGCCGCCGAAGTGACCCGTGATGGACCTTTAAAGGTATACGGTTGTATTAGTGTTTCTTTTCATTGTCCGTAGCGTCAACGCCTTACTTACCCATTCATAGCCGCCGAACTGACACATGGTGATGAAAAGAAATGTAATCCAGAAGAATTTCGAAACAAATACCCTCCTTCATGAGCGCTTTATGGTGATTTGATTTGACTTCTTCGAGTCGGATAATGCGACATAAGCTTCCAGAAAGGTTATTTCATTAAAATATATGAGAGAGTAGTAAAGTAAGAAGAATGCTTTTTGATGAGCTGACCAATTCGCGAATTCCACAGGCCTAGTTCCACATTTTACGTGATCGCACAGTATACCCCGAAAAAGAACGGCACTACAGATGTCCTGGATCCAATTATCGAAGTCCTTGCAAGGCACATACCAGCTTTACTGCGGTAAGCACGGTAAGCGGTGACACAGCTCCGCTGCTGATTCGTTTTGTTTCTCCTGTAAACCAGTAGTTCTTTTTTTTTTTTGTTACGTTAATCGCGCCGAATTCCGTGCACATACAGTGATGGCGTACGGCGGCACCACATGGGCGGTGGACAACGCGCAGCTGCTGGAGCACGTGGATGCACCCTGCGTCAAGGCAGAGGAGACAGTTAGCTTCCTGCGCACCCACGGACGCATATTGTTCCTGGTGCGTGGCCCTCCTGGCACGGGCAAGAACATCGTGGTCGCAGAGCTGGAGCAGCTGTACCCGGAGAGCCGCGCCTACTGGTCCGACAAGCTGTTCAGCTCGCCCATGGCTCCCGAGAGGAACCAAGAGACCATTGGCGAGTCACACGACATCTGCTTCAGCAAGTGAGTCATCTATGCTCACAGCGTGAGGGGGCTATAGGTGTCTGTGGTCTGGCTTAGTCTGTCTGTCTCTCTATCTCTCTCTCTCTCTTTGTTTGCGTGTGTTTGTGACCGGAAAGTTGGGACGGGAGCTGCTATCATCGCATTTACAGTGTATTTCTTTTTGTCCACGAGATTATGCAGCACTTTCTGACAATTATTCTTTATTATTAATGCGAAGGCATTGCTAGGCCATGGCCGCTCGGCTAGGTTACGTCGGCAAGGTCCTGTGTAGTCTTGTGTAGTACGTCTTGTGTCATTCTCGTAAAAGTTGGATAAAACGAAGGGTTTTATTTGAGAGAGGATGGTGTGAGAATGCTAAACGAAAAAAAAAATGGCAATAGGATGATTAGTTAAATAATTACATTAAAAATTATGGACACTCAAGTTCCGCCATTAAGAGTATGACGCTATAGCATATAGGCTACCACCCATGTTCAGTTTCCTTTCTTTATCGGCTTGCCGCATCGTAACATTTGGTTGGAGGTGCGGGGTACTTCATCACCCCCCTCATCCTGGACCGGAGCTTCGGCGCCCTGCGACTTCTTGCGCCATCGGCTGAAGGTTAGGAGGCATCGCATGGCTGTTTCCCAGCCTGCCGGACCCAGCAAGACCTTGCCGTTCCTCCACCCCGACCCCCCGCCCCGACTACAAGACACGACGAAGGAGAGACTGACCCGAACGACCATTTGTGACCCCACTGACCAGATGTGCTGACCAAAGACCCCACTACCTAAGACACCGCTACACTTCAAGACATTCTCCTCTGCCTATGCCATGCGGAGCGTTTCTTGGCCTCCGTCATCGAGTCGTGGCAAGGTGTGGCCCGAGAGTCTCCTGGGCCAAGGTTCATTGGGAATCATCGTGCTGGCAAGCCGTTCTGATCTTCCTTCCTCCTCTTCTTTTTCAAGCATCCAGACACGCCCATCATCATGCCATGCAATCATCAAAATCGTACACTTCCTCGTACAAGATCGGGACGATCGCTCTGTGGCCCCGGGTCATGTTATGGACATCAAGGAAGAAAAAGCGGGCAGTGGCGCGGACAGGAGCGCTCGCGCTAGGCCCACCAACATTCTTTAAACGTCATCAACCATCGCCATCGGTCATGTTCTGTCTTCTTTCTTCATCGGCTTGCCGCATCTTAACAATATAAAGCCCCGCTTTAACCGAGCCGTATGAACTTGCCTGCGTGGCCTAGGAATAACGTGAATGCAAGGACTGTGGCAGGCTGATTGCGATATCACCCTCCCATATGAAAGGAGGGGCCTGAGTTGGCAGCTCCTGTCAAACATAATTTCAGGCAACCCTAGGTCCGGTCAGTAATCGACCATTAAGTCAGCTGCCAGCTACCGCCTGCCAGCGCAATGCTCGTGATTGTTGCACACACGGCAGCAATGGTGCAGATGGCGTCCTCGGTGGGGCACGCTGCATCCATGTAACATGTGCCTGTCTTACTGCCATAGCTAATTGTATAAATTTTGCCCTGGCTTCACGCCGCCGCCCTTGATTATACTCCCAATCTATGTTTTTTGGCAGCGGCTGAACCGCCAAAGTATATTTGCACACATCTGGGATGTCAACTCTGTTTTCGCTGGTGGGGAGAAGCCCGAGATTGAGGTCTCGGAGGACTTGCCTGCCGGTGCTGGTCACCGACAGCCTAGCAATTCAGCTTGTTCTGTGGGCCTCAATCAACTCCCCTATTATATTATTGCAGCATTGATGTTGTGCACGAAGAAAGGCAGGTTACCGGGCTCTCGGCAAAAACTAGCGAAGCGCTTATGTTGGAGGAAGTGGCAATTGCACTGGCCGCCACCCATTCCTACACAGCGTACATAATGTCGGACTCACAACAGGCCTGCCGAAATTACGTGCGGGGTAGGATAGCGCCACTCGCCAGCAGAATATTTATTTATTCATAGTACCCTTAAAGGTCCTCTTTCGAGGGTATTACATAAGGGGGGGGGGGAGCAAACCAGGGGGTGGAGGGGAACGAAACCTCTCACGCGGCTGCCCGAGAGTTCCCTACCGGGTTTCCACCTAATCATCCGGTTCTACCGCGTCAACCATACTAATCGCGCTCATAAGTTATGCAGAGATTATAAGTCATTTACGCCTCTGCAGGAGGGCACTTCCGGTACCAGCCAAGGGTCTCGACCGATCTGAGGACGTGCCATCTTAGACCGCTCCAAACCGGGTGTTTTCTAAATCCCGCCATACTAAAACACATAGTCCCGACAATACTGCTAATCTATACCACATGGCGTGGGCCTGCCAGCAAAACACAAATATAGAAGTTATAAGACAGTCAACTGGTTGGGGGGCGGCCCTGTCCAGCTCGGACCTGGAGGCCCAGCGAGCCCTGGTCCAGAAAGCTCGGGCAGCGGCGCCGGCCAATGGCGTACTGGAATAGGGTCGGCCGCCCAGCGCCATAACCATCCTCACTTGCCTTTCCCAAATAACTTCAGTGTCACAACAAATGTTTGCTCCTCCTCCTGCACACACGGCAATACCCGGCTTTAGCTAGTAGAGTGAAACTCAGTTCAGTTCAGTCGTTCAGTCGTGTCCGACTCATCGTGACCCTACGGACCATGTCATGCCACGCTTACCGGTCTCTCATCATCTTCCTAACATCACATAACTTCATCTGCAGTGCCTCGAGGATGCCATCCAACCATCGCGTTCGTTGCCTACCCCTTCTCCGACGACCCTCAACCTTTCCCAACATCAAATCTTTCTCCAGCGACTCCTCTCTTCTCATCAGATGACCAAAGTAGCTGAGCTTTAACTTTAGAATTTGACCCTCCAATGAGCAGTCAGGGTTTATGGTCGACAATATCGACTGATTTGATCTTCTGGCAGTCCAAGGAACTCTCAAGAGTCTTCGCCAGCACCACAATTCAAACGCGTCAATTCTTCGGCGGTCAGCCTTTTTCACAGTCCAGCTCTCGCATCCATACATCACAACTGGAAAGAATGAAACTACCGGTTCAAAATCAATCGGACGTCGATACAGCCATACGACTAATGTCGACGTCCAAAGGATGTGACTTCACACCAATCGAAAGTGAATGTGTTTCTGGCTTAATGAGCCAAAAAATGCGTGATAGCGATCAGAAGTGTGCAATGAGTGTCAATTAATCAAATAAATATATAATTAGGCCGTAAAAGAGCGAAAGAACCAAACAAATGCTACGCATATGTTGTGCCGTCATAAAAATGCGGTTGTCATGGGGATCGCTGCCGCGGTGACGTCATCACACATCCTAGCAGGCGTGGGGTCATCGATGTCCGGCGGCACCCCTCTCTATGCCAAGAAAGAGGTCACTGACTGCCACTGTGACGTCACGTCGCATCCTGGCAACGCGTTATGTCATGACGTCCGGTGGCGCCCCTCTACTACGCCAGTCGCTCTCTCGCCGCCAGTGTCAGATACATGTTCGTCGGATAGTGGAGTTCCGCATCGAAATGAAAACGCGCTATTGAGCATCAAGAGCGGCATGTGAAGCTAAGCGCTTGAAGGACGCTATATACTGTGTGCAGCAGCAATGCTCAGGCTTTTGCATTTCTCCAGTGCAGATTCTGCCGTGCTCTCTGAACTTTTCTTTTTTTTTTTTTTTAGAGATAGCACATCATATGTAACCGCGAGACTAGTTGAGAACCACATAAACTAGCGCTAACTACTCAGGCGGCATTGATCCTCGCACATAACCATTCTAAGCTTGATGCCTAAAGCTAGGCCTCGGTGCACTTCCTTCAGATTAGGATGCACAGAAGTCGAAAGAGTATTGAATCCTCTATTGTGTATTCGTTCTTAGGCTAGACATCCAGCACGTGGTAGCGCAGTGCCCATTGTGCGAACGCCACACTGTCATTACGGCAACGCGGGCTCTAGCTGTCTTTTCACGATTTACCAGTTGCTGTCGGAAGTAGCGGTGACGAATTCTGCAAAACTCTTTTTGACAGAATACGTATACGCTTCTTTTTCCAAATTTCCCATATGTCTTCATTCTTCTTTCTAAAAGTGCGCCTTTTGTCCCACTTGTCGAATAAAATCCAGTTGCACTTGCAAAGACATTTGGAACTAATCTCCGATCGCGTTCTCGAGTACAGCGTTCGAGAGTGGACCATGCAGTGATCTCTATATATGGTTAATCAGCCTTTCGCTGACATGTCTGGCAAAAGATTCGGGGACAATAGGAGACGCATCCGAGAAGCCCATATCAAACGAACACGGATGGACGAGGCCGAACGGCTCAAGATGCGTGAGCTGGTAAACCGTCTCTTGTTACCGAGCAAAAAACTTCACTCACGGACTGTCGCAGTGATGAAAATAGATATGATACTACGAGTCGATCGCTATACTGGTTTTTCGGCACCGTAAAAAGCATCGAACTCCTGCCTGTCAATGAGGATGTGAGAATACGCCGGCCCTTTTTGTCGCTTCTCGAGAGTGCTGAGCAGCTTGTTTATTCTATAGGCCTCTAGATAGGGGGATTCGTATTATGCGATCTTCGAAATTGCCAGCTATTTTACACAGCATTAATCTAGTCTCTACACGCAGGCCAGTAGATGCTTTTGGAGAAATTCTGTAATTGCGCTCACTACCGCTAAAAGCGCTATATGACCTCTGGCATCGACTTATTCCCGGTTTCCAGGTGAACATCTGCGCACACAAAGTCCCGAACCATAGCTACCTTCTTCGAGCCTTGATCGATATAAAGATTGCTTTCCTCGCATTTGTTCCAGGATCGAAGGTTTCATGAAGAATGACGTACCGATGATCATAAACAAGAACACCAATGTCAGGGTGTGGGAGATTGCGAAGTTTCTAGTGCTGGCGTCTAGGTACGGCTACACTGTCATCCTGGTCGACATGCCGCATCACATCGTCTTGGATCCCGAGGTATTGTGGTCGTTAATTTCTTAGTGCATTGGTAATTTCTAGCTCGTTACGAATTATTGCAGTTGGTCTTGAAGCTAAATATGGAGACCTGTGTTCGTATCTTAGCGACGCAAAAATTTTTACCTGTGAATCGCAGGCTTAAGACTTTGTGCTGATATTTGTGTTCGTAGATTAGCATGTATAGTTGTACTGCGTCGATCTGCAAATCCCAGCTTTGACAGAGAAATCGGACACTGTAATTCCAGTCGAACGAAGTTGAAACGGCTTTGCCATCTGCTTGGAAGAGGCGAAACTATGAAATTAGCATTTGCTTATCTGCTCTTTACTCTTTACATTCCATTCAGCCGGGTGACGACAGGGTTCATCTGGCTTTGGGCTGGGCGGACTTGTCACTCTCCGGATAAACCAACGTGTCTACTGCTTCTAATTTCCTTTTGGAAATACTGTTACGGGGGAACTGGATCGAGGTACATTTGTTGTGGGAAATATGCTTTCGCTGCCACCCCTTTGTAAAATACCACAAGCGAATTAAAAAAATTATTTTTGCGAACTGTGATCTCCCAAACCAAACAACAATCTGCTGGCAAGACAGTTGAATAAAATATGAAAAGATTAATAAGGAAATGGAATCTATTTCTTGCTACGTGGTTTATTTTGTGCACGCCGTTTGTACAAAGAAAAACAAAAGGTTCTGGAAGTTCGCTTAGCTGAATGATCAATTTTATGACCAGCTTGCAGGAGAATTCTGGTGCCAGATGAATCATCAAAAAACTGGAAAAAGGAATGTTGCGTGATGTTAGCACGCAGCTGGTGCCTCTATAACCAAGCAGCGGAATGTGAAGTTCGTCTATATAACTGGCATCGGCTGTGAAATTCGAGAGGAGAAACAGTGCAATTACGCCATTAGCCTTGCATTAGCCGGATCTCCATAAATATAAACAATAGCAGTATGTTGGAAGCAGGTGGAAAACGTCGCTTGCCATGTGGATTGCTCAGAGTACTTTTTGAAATGGGTTAACTTGTATGGCTAGGCTAAAGCTGGCTTTGACGTGCCATAAGCTGAGAATACTTGATCCGTGTATAGTTTAATTTTGAATTTCCATGCCGGGCTCACGTGACCTGTGACGCCGTCGTCCTCTCCGTGCCGGGTTCACGTGACCTTGTGACGCCGTCGCCCTCTCGACCAGTCAGAGCTGCTCCAGGGATGGAAAGAAGTTGCCGCGCGGAAACAAAGCGACCAGGCGCACCGCCGTGCTAGAGTTATTTGGCGTAATGACACAGTTGCGGGCAGCCCACGTTGTAGCTTTCCCTTGCATTGGCAAGAAGAGCTGCTTAGTACAAATGAGCTGGCGTATATTGTTGTCATGTTTTACCGGAGCAGGCGTATCGACGCTGCGACGGGATCCTGAACTCATCTTTTCCTGCCTTTATGAAAGGTTCTGACAGCGACCAACAACAAGGGACTTAACCTGGAGTACTTAACCAACCGAGTGAGCCAATGGGAGGAGGTGCATCCATTCGCCATGGGCTGGTCCCCGAGACCCAAGGACGCGGCCCTGCTCCTGCGACGATTTCAGCAGCTCAGGACCACGCTACGCGAGGAATACTGTGAGTGCTATACATGTCCATAGATGGCTGGCAGTCATACGTTAGCGGGGGATTCATGAGAAGTGCTTCATTTATTCGATTTTTGTTGAATTTGTAGTTTTTATAGCTTAAAAAAGTAAGCACACGAAGACTGTGCATCCTCATTTTTTGGACGAACTCAACGTCCACATTACCACGAATGGATATTCGCCGTACATATCACGTTTTGCCTGTGCCGTTTCGTTTCAGCCACCCTACACCTGAAAGCCATCAGAAACACCTGCGTGTTTCCTTTCTGTCTGGCACGACTGTGTCTCTTTGGTCGCGCCAAAACGGACCGCGACTACTGCTGCAGCGAGAAGGTACGTTTAGATCTGCAGAGTTGATTATACGAAACATTCCTTCAATAACATGGGCCTATTTCCAAGCTGTTTTCCAAATAGTGGGATTTAGTCACAAATTCTGGGTTATCTAAAACGTCTCCCTCGGAACGCCTTTCCACGTAACCTGCGTTTTTGGCCTGTGTCCTTACATGTTGCCTTTGCAATATACTCACGCAATAAAATTCACTAATCAAAACACATGAAGTTGACAGCTTCACAGTATTTTTAATCTATAAGGGTTAAATTTCCCCTAGATGTGGAGTTCTTAGGGACGCTTGTCGAACGCATCACGCAGGTCAGAAAAGCGTACGGCCGGAGGGACACGATCCATGTGTTTGGCTACGGCGTTACCCGAGGCTTTGTATTCGCTATGGTGGAGCTCAGCGACGACCAGGCTTCGCTGACGGAGGCTCACGACAGCAACAGGGGCGATGGTAATGCAGCCGAGGCCGCTGGCGGCATGGACGCAGTTGCGCTTCGGTTTTCGATGAGCCTTAGTCCTTCGAACTGGGAGGAAGTCGACTGCATCGTCGACCTCGCCAAGTTCGCAGCAGAAGATGGAGGCAGCGGTGATGGAAAGGAGGCTCTGCGCAACGCTGACGAACTGATTAATCTGGAAGGTAAGACGCCAACTTATCATTAGTGCTTGTGAATATAGTTTTATTGTGACAGTACGAAGAGTGCCATGAACGGGAGACAATTCAGCGTCTGGGGCAGGTGGAGGTTCCCACAGTCGCCGACACCGGACAGTTTTTCCATTGACTGCACTCCTTACGCAAAAGGCGTTTAGCGGGCTTTCCCTCTCCCCGTTCTTAAGGGAGAGGCCGGTTCAAGATTTGCCTAGTAGAAATGAACAAAAAGAACGAATTACAAAAAAAATCAGTAAGAATTTAATCACAATTGGAATAAATTGGTGAGTGGAAGACAATCGAATCAAAATTGGATTGGAATCACGGTGAAAACAGATTGGCGAGCGAAACCAGTGTGCATTACATTGGCGTGAGCCCAACTGATCACCCCCCATATTTTTTTTCTTTTTCACGTGACCACGAAGGCTGAATCTCGACAAGAAAATCAAAAAGCAGACGCAGCTGGTCGTGGTAGACACTTCGAGCATTTGATCGTTCAATTCTTCAATTCAATTTTCGCATTGTGCGAGGAAATGAATCTATTCCTCGTAATGGAAACTTCCTAGATGTGGTAGGAAACTTCCGGTGCAAACCACAGTCCTCTCGTTGTGTGTCTATATATGTCATAAGTCGTGTGTCCATATGTGCTGGCCTATACAAGCCAAGACCGACTTATTACATTATTGCATATAGTCAAACGCACTGAACAATGGTTGACCATTCTAGATGTGCGTTTGGGTGTGTAGAATATGTTTAAGACATAGTTAATTGAAATTAATGGCATCTTGTCAGGCATGCAGCCTTCAAGGATCACCTTTATTCCCCTTGGCTCCGTGAGCGGAACGAAGTACAGCTACAGTCGAGCGGTCACCGCCCCGTGGAAGCTGCTTTCATCAAAGCTGCGTTCCTGGATCGGACCATCGACAGAGGGAGCCGTATGCACCAAGAGGGTCGCTGGTGTCGACATCTACGGCTCCGTGTCATCAGCTGACAAAGCCTGCCTCCTGGTGTTCGACACAGCAGTAGAACTGGATGCCATCTTCACGGGCTGCTACCAGCCCCACACAACTGTGTGAGGAGGCTTTTCCTTGTTTTTTTTTTTTTCTTCTGCAGTGACAGCAGTGTGGAATTCCTCCGGGGCAACCTGCATTGCTGACATCGCATACTAGATTTTCGCGATTATTTTTTTATTTAATGTGAGGTCACTTTTTAACATGGTCAAACCTAACCAAGAATGCTGTGGCTTGCATCTGCCGAGCAAGCGCCATCTAGGTGGTTCTGGCCGAGCTCGGGAAAAAACAAAAAAGGAACCAATGGAAAGGTATGGACTCGAACCCAGCGAATTCTCATAGGGAGTAGGTATGGAACTTAATAAGTAAGTAAGATTTTGCCAGCCAAAACAGACGCATACTTAAGGCTGAAAATCTTCCTCAACATGCCATACCAACGAGCCCACCAATAAGTCTTGCTTCAGAACTTCATAGGTATTGCGGCAGCCGATCACCCTGCATGTTAAATGGCATTTCGCTCTAGCACTGTGCACTGCACATTGTCGATCGTCTCCATCAACTTTCATCTGTTAGTTCCAACACTTTCACACTTCCTACTCCATGTGTTATTTTTTCGTTGGTGCGTCCTATATAACGGTGCAACTTATACACGGCCAAAAATGACTCCCCACTCCGTGTAATATTTTTCCCTGCCTGGGCGCGAGCACCACCGCTGGAGCGAACGGCGCTAGCGTCGACCTAGGGGAGCAAGTGGGATCACGTGACTTCTCTTGCTGCTGATGAAGCAGACGCTCGATTGAATTTGTACGTTTTAAAAGCTAATAGTCGTGCTTATTTCTATATGTCGAGTGCCAGCCTTGCACTTTTTGATCTTGCATCGTGACTGAGACTGAGTTATTTAAGCTGTTGCTACGGCCCGTTACTGCTCTGTACCCGGACGTGAGCGAGGGAACCCGGCGGAAGCTCCCATTGCTACCCGAAACATAAGCTCACAGAACCTGCCTTAATAAAAATTTGAATGGGTAAACCAGCCAATGATCATTGTCACGATGTGCGCAGCTGACATTTCAGCAAGCGAGATTAGTTCGGTGAGCGGCAGAAGAAACCGCGCGCGCGTTTTAATTTGCGCTTATCGAAGCTAACGGTACTATTGCTGGAAGGATGGAAAAGATGGTAGCTTCTTCATGGAGCAGCACCCAATCTTTATGCCCCTGCCATCCGCCGCCATACACCAGGCCTTGTCTGGACATCTTGCGCGTGGGACTTAGCCGTGTGCATTGGACTGGAGGTCAAGTCATCCGCCCAGAGTTGGTATGGGATCTCTCGGCAGCTGTCCTTGTTTCTTAATTGGGGCGCTAAATGCTTGCACCTATGCGCAAATATTAAGTCACTGATTGCTTTTTCACGTTCGACGCCGTTGCATCCCGCATCCTTCACTTTGCCTTTTTTGTTCATCCCTTTATTCTGCGGGTTAGGTCCTAGCTCGTGCCGACACATATAAATATGGCAAGAGGTTGCCATATTTGACATGGTTTTGCCTATCGACGCGGCGCCTTTTAATATTTCGGCCTTTGTACGTCGTTTCAAACCACGTTGGTGTTTTGTGAAAGTGCAGCCTATGCAGCTTGTCACCAGGGCAGTCACCGAACCCTGCTGAGCTCCGAAACACGACCAAAGATGGAGGACAACTATGCTTTTCACTTCTCCGATGATTCGGAGCGAGAGGCATCATGGCGGCGCCCTTGAGTGGTTGTCCCGGCCATAAGCGCCGCAGCTTGCGGAGTCGTGATTGAAACGGAAGAGTGAGTAAATGTCGACCCGTGGCTCTCCATCTCTCTCTTTTTTTTTTTTACATTTTGCAGGATTAGCCACCACATCCGGTCACTGACGCGGAACCTGGTACACGGGTCACCCCCGAGGCGAAGTGGGCCCCTCCGATCGTTTACCCACTCCCACTGAGCGCTCGCCCCAGTCCGTGCTGCGGTAACAGACGTTGGGCGACCTTCTGAGTGAAGCGTATAAAATCTTGTGGCACTGGGATATGCTATTACGTGAATGCCTAAGAGCCAGCTTACGTAAATTCATTTCATTTCATTTCATTTATTTCATTTATTAATACTGTCAGCCACCATTAGGGGCTGTAACCCACAGTAACATTCCCAATTGTTACTGTGCTACACTCCGTTTTTTTTTTTTTCTTGTGCCGTATATGAAAGTTTATGCAGCCTCAGGAACCCGGCTTAATGTGCCTAAAAGCAGCATTCTGTGAGGTATATTGCTGCTAACCTCACCAGATATCTCAGAGGCTCATCACACTGCACACGATTCCTCAGTACCCGTACCAAACGCTGTATTGGCTCCGGATTTCGGGCCTGCTGTTACTCCTACTGCACAATACAATGTATTGTACGCGTTGACGCTGCCAGCTTGTCCAGTTCCTGAAAAACATTCGTTTCCACATGTTCCACGTGGTAGAATAAAACAGTTACCATAATTTTTCATCTAAACTCAGCTGCAGCCGCAGCTGATAAAAACGATAAAAACGGAGCTTTGCGAAATGTTTGCTTGAACCTTTAACGGCGGTGATAATTTTCCTACGCAGTTTGCGATAGTTTTAAACCATTAGCTTCCTGCCTCCGCCTTTGTTCTTTGTCTTTTATTGAATGTCTGGTAACAAAATAAAAAATTTTGAGACTATATGCAACTAAAAGTAGAGAAATAAATGAGGATGAATGCGCGCTACTCCATACTGTCAGAAGAGAACCTGAACAGTTCTTGAGGAAGAATGTCTTTTCGCATCGCGCCTCGGTTTTCTTTTCTATGCAAGTGAAGCGTATACTGGCAAATTATTTCTCCCGTTGTAGTTGCCTTGTGAAGCTCTTTCGCCATTGGATTTCAGTTAATACGCCCGCTACTTCAAGGAAAAGAAAGTTGTTCGGGCCATAGTGCATTGAAATTTAGGGGAAGTTTCTGCTATGACATTTTCTCGTAAGCCTGCCATTTGCATCAAAATAATGTCACAGGTACGTCTTGTTAAAACACCCCAATATTATTCTTAAACGTACCACTTTGGCTGCACGGAGAAGTCGTCAACCATGCAAAGTTTGATTCGTTTTCGGAATGTCTGTCGTTACGATATGGTCGGGAGTGACGCTGTTGAGCATTCTCAAGCCTAGGTTGCACGCAATAACATGCATTCGACAGTAGATGGTTAGACAGCCACCACCGAAAGTTGGCCTTTAGAGCACTGTACGGGAGAAACGGAGGCCGAGTTTGTATTCCAGTGCAGGTTTGTGGTTGTCTTTTACTTTCTGTACAAGGTACATATAAATGGTTGTGCAACTAATTTCGCATTCTAATTAACGTCTGTTGTGTGCGCATCATGGAGAGTTCCTTATTTCCCTCGGTTGCCCTTTCCATTATCCCACTGTATGTCACATTAGGGAGGTGCACTTTGCTCGAAGTTAATATTATCCACGAACCACTGCTCATTGAAAGTGCTTTTTTTTTTTTGTCACGTCTTTTGTTTTTCATGAACACATGCTGCGGCTCAATTAAGGAATAAGTAGAATAATGAGCTTTAAGGGCTGCGCTGGAAAGCTTTCACAAGCCCTATGAGACCTAGTCGCTTTGGTCGTTTTGGTCTTTCTTTACTGCTGCTGCCTTGTTGTGTGTTATACCTTCACGTCCAGATTTCCTTCTTGTATTAATATGATCGCGCACAGAGGATGCACATGTTTGCTGCAGTCCCCAGTTGAACCTTTCTGTTCATGTTCATATCCTCAAATAAAGATTTGTCGGAAGTTTGGTCTCTGCTTGAACAACGATCCCAGTTTCGCTCTCGGAAGCTGGGATTTCATGTCGTACACACTTATTCTATGTAGGTTCCTCGACGTGCCAATTACAGCCGCGATTCTAATCCCTCGTTTGGGCGCACAGAGCGCAGAATTGCGGCGAACTCCGAACTCCGGTGATGTATATGAAATGATACTTTGGCGCATATGCGCCCTCTCACATATACCATGTGAGAGGTATTGCGGCCTCTGCTGTTATCGTGCCGCCGAGCACAGCAGAATGTGAGCCTTGGATGCTGTAGGCCAAAGTCCCATACAATTAGGGCAAAGATAAGAGGGAGGGGAGGGGGGGGTGTAAAAGAATGTTGAAGAACTTAGCGAGCGCCTCGCGAGGTAGACGCGCCGCCATGAAGTAATATACTGCGTGTGTAATTCTCTTATTCTATATTTGAACAAAGTTAAAGGGTTGGTGTAAACGAACCCAAGCGGCTCTGAAATTCGCGCATTACGTAATTACCAATGAGCCTTCAGGTTGCTTCCTATTTCAGCCAGCGCTTCGCGTCGAAGTACGGCGCCGGTGCCTCGTGCCACAGCAGCTGAGTAGAAATGCCTTATACTTCGTTCCAGAAATGAGGTGAATACTGCGAAGGCTAAGCATGCAAATAGTGGGCAAGGAAAAAAAAAATATAGAGAGAAGCGTCCGGATCCCTCTGCGTTGGTTTTGTGACGCTAAACTGAGAAGGCTCGAAACTATCTCGGTAGGCAGTTCAAACGTGCCTTCAGCGGAGGCAGGTGCTGATGCAGAAATGAGACGCCCTAGGTACGCTTTCCTCATCTACATATCAGGCTTCTATCTACTGCCGACGACGAGATTGACGGCGCTAACTAGAAATGGGAAGAGCAAAGTACCACTCCACAGGATTTGATCGTTTCTCCAGAAATACGAGTGTTTATTATCAAGATAATGACAAATGCATTGAACCTGGGCCCGCAGACAAGCATTTAATATTTTTTACTCACCTCAGAAAAATCTATTTTTAGTCGGGGACGCATGCTGCAGGAAAAGAGCGCTCGCCTTGACAGCGTCGCGCCTGATGAATCATTGAATGACAGTGCTTGTGTGAATCTTGCTACGGATCGCCAATTGATTGATTGATTGATTGATTGATTGATTGATTGATTGATTGATT
>JAJIZL010023560.1:0-13563 GCA_023969395.1 Amblyomma maculatum | reverse complement strand
TGATTGATTGATTGATTGATTGATTGATTGATTGATTGATTGATTGAAGGGTAGCGTTAGGTAGGTGGGTAGATAAGTGGGTGGGTGGGTGAATCCTGCTACGGAGCGCCATCTGACTGACTGATCGATTGATGATTGATTGATTGATTGATTGATTGATTGATTGATTGATTGGTTGGTTGATTGATTGAAGGGGGAATTTAGCCCCGTGATAGGTTGTCGAACGCCTAGAAGTCCCACTAACTGCATCACGCAGACCACTCTGCAAGCAGCCAGAGTGTTGCATTCACTGTGAGAACGATAGTTACTGCCTCTTTAACACTTCAGTCACGGTTGTTTGAGTCACACGTACACGGTAAAATCTTTTGTGGACATGTTTACGCTTAGCAAATTGTCAACTGTCATGACCTGTTAAGGGCATCTTAATTTCATCACATCGTTGCGCCACAGAGCTGCTTCCGCGATCCGCACAATTTTTTAAATATTTCGCTGCAAATTCGCGCCTGTCTGCCGATGGGAGCAGCCAACCTCATATGAAACAGACAATTTTCTCAAAGCTATGAAAGAACGAACAATTAAGACATCTTTACCTGGCGGTTGAACACTCGGCGTGAATAAGTGGCAGACGTGGAGAGCGTTTTGGACAGAATTACAAAAATTATATTGACAAGAAAGAATTTCGTACACCGACTGAATTAAAAAAAAAAAAACATCACGCAATCTAGAACCCGCCGTTGTCAGTATGTCATAATGCTTCGCAGAAAAAAACAAGATCGAAAGGTTTGCCAGTAACTGCGGCTCAAGTGCTCGCGAATGTTCGAATAGCGGATCAAAACATCGAAAGCTCTGTGTTAAAGGTTATTGGAAACCAATCAAATATGCTTACGGCGTTTCAATTTTTTAATCGAAAGCTTCACTACTCGTTTGGAGCCACAGTCGACGTGCGTGGCACCAGCCGCTACTGCGCATGCGTTGTAACCACTGCAACCAGCTGCGCCGTACCACAGGTGTTCGCCGCTGCGCTCGCTACAGAGGAGGGTAGCAGCATCCCAGCAGATGCGCGCGCCGGAGCGGAGAGAAGGGTCAGCTCTACGCTCGGTCAGCTCTACGCCGCCGCGTAGAGCTGACCGAGCGGAGCAGGAAAGCGTCTGCCGGCATCCAATGAGCAATGCATGAAGTGCATTCTGCCTACATTGAAGTAATTTCGACCAACTGGGGATCTGAAACGTGCACTGGCATCGCACAGCACACGTACGCTTCTCCATTTCGCCTTCATCGAAACGCAGCTGCCGGCGGTCGGCATCGTTAACCAGGTACTGGTTTCGCAGCCGCGTTCGCTTCCCATTCGGCTCAGCAGCGTTTATCCCGTCTATAATGTTATTAATTGGAAAAACGGTCGCAATATCGTTTTTTTTTCTCGCCTAATACATAACCTGAATTATTTTGCATAGTCAGAGAACCAGTTCTTCAGAGTAAATATTTTTACTTAAAGGGGTCGTGACAGCTAACAACTGAGCATAAACTGATTATTGCATTTCACTCCTCAGACGTAAAATTATATATCCTCAAAATTTGAGCTCATTCTGCGCAGTAGATAGTTTTGAAATTAATTTTTGTTATTAATATCGGAATCAACTTTCTGGTCTGGCAACCATTAGCTCTGACGTCACAACGAGATATCATTACCATGTCGTCTGCTATCGTGGTGTCGGCTGCACTCTTGCATGCACGCCGTGGGTGGTGGTCACTTGTCTGTGGATACCACTATGGATTCCCGTTAATGTACACCCGTGAGCAAAAGTGGTATACTCCACGCGAACCGCAACGATTGAATTTTTTTCAGTATAAAAAAAATCTGCCACACAAAACTGCTTGAACAAGATGGCAAATATATTAAGGAGGGTACGTAATGCGTATCTCAGAACTGCTTCTCTGTCGGAAAAATCTGGCGGGCAGTTCTTCGCAGCGCATGGTGTATACAACTTTTGCTCACGACTGTACATGCCCTTTGCTACACACTTAATCACTAATTCCTTAATTCATGTCTCTGTTATCTCACACATACTCATTAGCATGTAGTCATAGGCTGCCGTGTTATGTGAAAGACAACTTGGCATAGACCTCTGTAAGGCTTTTGTTAACCAAACTGTACAAACGTGCCTATATGGCCTAGGATCGAGTAACCTTTCTTACTCAGAGCTGGAACATCCCAGAACATATTTCAAAATGTAACTTTGCAAGCTCGAGTTAACAGCTCCTGCTATGCCGTGTGGCCTCGGGACATTTAATTGGCTCGTGGCACGTTTAGCTTGTACACAGTGTCCGTCTGTTAATGATTAGCACGCATTAAAAATATATGCATTTTCGCACAAACGTTGGTGGCAAGTGGTCAAGTGGTACACTGGATATTCTGAAATGTATACATATATTTATGCAAAGGCAGCGTCATCACATAACTCGATCAAGAGATCTGTCAGTGCCTGCAGTAACGTTGTTACAAGACCTGTTCTAACAGTGTGCTGACACCATTCCACTGAGCGATGGACATATATATGCAGACCTTAGATAGCTCATGATTGTGAGTATCATTTATTTCTATGACTTGCAAGGAGTTCCTGTCGTCAGAACCCGTACACTTTATGAACGCAGGACAGCTGTCTTGAAAGGTGCTGAAGAGAAATAACCAGGTTACCTAGCCACAGTGCTAAAATATAGAGGTGAATATACTGCATAAATATACCAAGAATGAAATGGCGGAATGTTTGGAATATTGAAATAAACAACAAACTACACTTTGTCAAATCTGTCATCGAGGAATGGAAATCATGCAGTCATCAAAAACACATCATGGAGGAAATTTTAGGTCGTCTTCGCAAAAGACACACCCACGCTTGACACAGAGCTTCATAGTTAGGAAAGAGGACAAACCAATATGAAAAGAGGGGAGGTGAACTAGCAGTAAACCATATCATACTTTCATTCGCACCAGGCGCGAGAAATTAAGAGGAAAACATTTTGTACAATTATTCTGACCGGAATGACACCAGCTGAACGTCAAACGCCACCTAGGTTGGTAGCGGGGTTCTAAAGTTTTTTCCTTTGATATGCTTTTTGATTATTCTCAATTCTGTACACTTTCATGAATGACAGTCTCCACTAGGCCACGGCTGCGGGAAGCTTCTCCTTCCCGTACTGCTGTACAGCAGCTTGCAGCCCCTCGAAAGTAGAATATTTATCGTGCAACTGCATGTTTCGTAGTACGCAGGACGTAGTACGTTCGACGCTGCAAAAGGAACGATATTCACAGGACAAGTGCTTGGCGACAACTCACGTTTATTTTGCACACATCAAGACTCGATATGGAAGCGCCCAACAGGCAAGAAAATAAAAACGACAACGCGATCGAGGGCAGAATTGCGAGCTCCGCACAGCCAGTCAACGCACTGAGGAGGGCGCATACTCGACTGCATTCGTGCGCCACAGAGTAGGCCAGCCGTGGGGACCTATTAATGGGTGGTTGCAGCAACAATCGCTTGCGTAGCACCCTCTGCGAAATTCTAAGAGTCAGATTATGCAACTACGTGTGCACCGCACATTTTCTACCTCGTACCAAAGTCCAGCGTCGCATATCTTCCGCTCGTGTGAAAACGGAGGCCATTCAATCGGGTCACGCTAACCTCGAGCATGTGAGGGTTGAAACTCCATGTACGCAAAATTCAAGGACGAAAGAAAGATGCAGGCTGATTACTTGTATAGTCTTCCCCTAAATAGCAAAGAACATGCTATTCGAAGGGAAGCGGATCATTCGCGCCTCCGGCTTTTCGGTTGTGCACTCATGTATTGCGGTGCAGCAGATCTTCGCCTCAACATGCAGCTCACCACTGTAGCAGCGTAGGCCTCTACTACATTCGGCATGCCTTTCGCCACGGCTCTGAGGTAGAATCTGAAGGAAGGATTTAACTAGAAACATCCTTCTTCCTCTGTCTACATGGGAGGAACGAGCATAGCATTTCACATAGAGTACAGCGTATTACATACTTAGGACGGCCGAGTGTTCTGCACAGCGAGGTGAGTGTGTTGTGCCGGCGCTCGAACTTCGGATGTCGATGCAGGATCTAAGACAGCGTAAATGCCAGGAATAGCTCGCTTACATTACAGGCAGATCGAGGTGATAGTTTAGTGCGAAGTGAAAGCTGCTCGTGAATGTGCGTATCTCGATGCCAGTTGGTACAGTATGTCGCGTCGCCTTTGGCTGTGCGTGCTCATCGCACAAAATCCTGAGTGAAGACCGTGATCTGCAGCTATGTTAGAATGGGCAAACCCTTTGTAGCATCTCATCGAGAGTCGCCAAGGCTAGCTGAGATAATGATTCATTCACGCGTAGCAAGCGGAATGCGGACATACGTACTACGTTCGACGTGCATTCAGCCATGAGCCTACATCGACGTCCGCCGTATCTTTACGGGAATCGAATGGATACGTCGAACGTATTTTTAGACACTTCGTAAGAATATTTCACTATTATGTAGACTACTGGGAGCAATACGGCCTCGTAAGGTCTAGCAATGTTTAAACGTATTTTAATCGCACCTTTCACTGCATCTAGCGGTAGGAAGTCTTCTGCTTGGCAGGTTGGTAGCGGGGTTGTAAAGTTTTTTCCTTTGATATGCTTTTTGATTATTCTCAATTCTGTACACTTTCCTTTCGGGATCCTTTTTGTCCACCCCTTTCCACCTTTATTTAAATTTCTGGCATTTATTTTTGTCCACATTTTCATTTTGTTTTCTTTGTTTTTCTTATCCCCGTTACTTTTTCGACACCTGTATTTGCTGTTCATTCCCCTGGATGCTAGTAATTTTGAATACCCCGTCTCCCTCTGTTCTTCTTCAGCCTGATAACAGGCTTTCCAACTCTCCTCACGTTACTATCCCGATCTTTCTAGAATCATTGTGTAGAAATGTTTGACTATATAGGCTTTTATATGTACCATTCGAATTATTGTCTTTCTTTTTAATTCATGCTAAAAATCGGCCGTTACTTTCATCCTTTATATTCAGGGGTATATACATGGCAAAAATCGCCATGTATATACTCCTGGGGTGGCACATACGCTGTGTGTATCTCTAGGATCAGATCAGCTGGTGGCTGTGGCATTTGAAAGGGCGTTTGTTATTTTATTGCTGTTTGGGAGATTGGGCCTCCCGGCCATCTCTTCTGGGGGAAAAGATTTGAACGAATTCCTGGAACCCGCAATGGACTCCCGAGTAAACAAGCTCAGGAACAGAAGCTTGCCATTGGCCCATTTCAGATTTAAAGAAAACTCTCCGATAGGCTGAAGTAAACACATTTCCTGTTGTCACTGAAAGGCTCTGCAGGATTCTGGGTGAACGTATTTAAGGAAGTATTTTGGCACCAAGCGGACAGTCAACTGGGTGAGCTTCTACCTGGAATGAATAGGACTTAGTCACCCCCCTTCAAAGAATGAGGCCATGCTGCCCAACTTCAAATGAACTGACCTGACCTGGCAACCTGCACAGGCTTGTGCGCTAATCAAGCCAAGCGAGTCCAAGCAGCCATACAAAAGCTGGCCGGGGGCAACGAGGTCGGTCCTAAATGGGCATTCGCCTCTTCGCCGCCATGACAGTGGCATACTACAGGTAATGCTCTGCCACTGTTTCACTTCTCCACCGGACAGCAGCTTGCCATCGAGCGGCGGCACAGAGCTGCCATCCGTCTCATACTAGGGACTGCCAAGAGATTCCAATATCCCGGCTACCCTGGCGAAGGCAACAGCTTGACCTATAGATCTCCTGGCCAAATGGACAACCGTTCGTCACATTGAGCGTCTGCATAAAGCCACAAATGGGCGCCCTCTCGTCAAGAGACTCCTGACTAACCCACACGAAGATCGGCCAGGAGACCCTCACATTTGAACAGCTGGTTGCGGATCTTCGGAACCCCCCCCCCCCCCCCCCCCCCGACCAGACCTGGGATACTCATTCCATGTCCCTGTTCCTCGGGCCGGGTCCAGTCCAATGAGCAACGTCCCGCCTAAGGGCCTCTGGCAAGACGTCGTTTCCACCTCGGAAGAGGGAGTGGTGGACTTCCACCACATCCGTGCACTGGCGGATCAATGGTTCCCGGTTCCTGTCCTTCGACCTCTGCAGCTCGTTCAGTGCCCTCCCTTTGGACCAGCCGCCAATCCAGGCTTCGCTTCAATGCCGCGAACTCTTCTGTAAAAAGTGTAAATAGAGTAAATAAATTCAGTTCTACATTGTACCAAGAAGTATGTTCATCCGTCAGCAAAATGCACATTACAACAAACCCCACCTCCACCGAGGACCCGACGTTGCAATGAGAACATGCACTAGCAAACTTCTTATTAGTGCAAATGTTTGTACCAAATCAATATTATCAGAGACGTGTGTTACAACGGTACCAGTATGAACAGCAGAGAGCACATAATAGCTATCGCGGTCATTTCTTCGCGCTGGAGAAGGGCGGAAATTCTGACAATGTTAGTGCGTTAACAGCCCTTTTCTCTATGAAAAAAAAAAAAAAAAACTGCCTTCAAAACACATATTGCTGTTCATTTTTTTTTGCGCTTTATTATATAATTTAGAAAACGACTGCACACACGCTTGCAAAGAGTGAAGGTAGCGCATGGTACGGGGCTCTCACTTCGGTTGCAGGAACGATCGAGAGAGGCAGACACTAGGGTAATTGCCCCTCCGTTTACCGGGCGATCTGCCGCCGCGGTGGCGAGTGAGTCAGGGCCCTGGCGCCCCCCTGTCGGTTGATCGAAGAAGGCGGGATCATCAGGCCGCCTACCTCTTCCCGGCCCTCTCACCTTTCCTCCTTGTTTCACCCCACTGCGCGGTAACACGACCAAAGAAAAAAAAAAAAAATGAAACGTGCCGCACGGTTGGTGGGCAGTGCACGGAGGGTGAGGTATTGCCGGGAAAATTCATCGCGAAACGCGCGGCGGGCATCTTTCTTTCCTGTTTTATTGTTTGGTTTTAATAAATCACTAGTACTATTATACTCGTACTGAATTATTCTTGATGATATATCAACATCTTCAAACCAGTTGCCACTTGTGCCTGATGATTCGGTTTCCATACTTACAAGACCGAAGGCCAATCTAGACTTAATTGGGGTTGATTATACGGAAGTTCGTAGCCTGGTACTTGTGAGCAAAGGTTTTATACATTTTTAAGCAACAGCAAACAAACGTAGATTCACATTGCTGAAAGAAAGCTGTAAAGGTTCGGAGAAAATACAAGCCAAGCAATGCAAGCAGAATATTTTACTGGAAAGAAAATGTGATCAAATACCGGTGAACGACTTGCAACAAAGAGCGAAGCGTGGGATCACAGAATGAATGTTATGATACAAATTTAGGAAGCCAGCGAATGAGGCTAGTTGGTATGACATCCCTATGATCTTTGAATGCAGGGCACCCAAGCCTTGTATTTTCAATTTTTACCGTTGCACCTGCATATGGATCCCATCATCTTGTGATTTCTTTATATTTTTTATTTTGTAAAGACGGAGATGAACACTCTCTTCAGCGGTCCTGCCATCGCCTCAAGTGCTCAGCGTTTCACATGTGCTCTCACCGGACTGATTCAGCCACCCTAGCTACGATTCCAGATTTGCAAGCGCCTTTTAACAAACCGAATTTGCTGGATGCGCTGAATTAAACAACGACCATAGAGCTAGTCGCACTTAACCGACAGCTGAGAAGACTAAAGATGTCCAACATCAAGCCGTGCAGGTGGGTCCGCTATCACCTGTGCCAGCTCGGTTCCTTCGATAGAACTCGGCTGCTAGCTGTGTTAAGCGGGACGCATGAGCGCAGTGTTGAAGACTGGCTCACACCTCACAAAATGTTGGGCCCAACTAATGGGATGATAACACCGTTTTTTTTTTTTTTTTTTTTTTTTTATCTCACCGGCGCGGCTATGTCATGGCATCAGAACTTAATTACTGCTCGGCCTTCAAAACGATCTTCTCAAGTCTTCGGTCGCTTGGCTGTCAAGAAACTCCGCGCCAAACGAAGCTTGCGTGAACGGTCGCAGCCGGTCGGGGAAAGCTTTACAAGTTGTATAGAAGATGTATACCTATGCAAACGAGTAAAATAGATAATTCATAAGACCAAACACATAATGAAGGATATAAACAACTGCTCTGGAGTCCGGCAAATTAAGTTTATAGGTGGCTGTGTTAGGCATAACTCCTTTGACAACAGTGCACAAACTAGAACACGAAAATGGCTTGCACTCTGATGCAAGGCGGAAGTGGATCCGGAAAGTACATCCACGTCTTCATCATGCCGGTCGTTGTTTCCTTCCAAGGGAGTCGTACACTACTTTGACAAAAATTTTGCTTTTCTTGCTCTCTTATTCACATCGTCACTATGTTAACCTGCGTCCTACCGTTTTATTTGTTTGTTTGTTTGTTTGTTTGTTTGTTTGTTTGTTTGTTTGTTTGTTTGTTTGTTTGTTTGTTTGTTTGTTTGTTTGTTTGTTTGTTGCTGTGACCATAACTGCGGAAACGCTTGCACAGGGCGATATGATTCTTGTATCGGCCGAAGATTTCGGAGGCGTATTCAGAGCCCGCAGATATGAGTAATGCAATGAGTGCACGTCAGCCCCAGCGCTCGTAGTTTGCGTTAAATAGACTTTACCAAATACCTGCGGATCAGCATTATATTTTCTAGTCTGAAGCGCGTTTCTCAAAATAGGGGAAAAAAAATACCTGGACATCTTCAGCAGTGACAGACATCCGTCATCTATCCACCTCTCAGCCCTAACTGGCGTCTCCAACATTCATTTTAATGATGAATCGCACAAACCAGCTTTCACACTTGCACTTTCTATCCTGATCAAGTCAAGTGAGGTTTAACTTAACGTAGGGTGCTGCATATAATGTTGGAGAAAAGAGAAAAAAGTAGTAGAGAAAGATAGAGTCTTGTTTGAAGGCACGGACACCTGTGGAAGCTCCTGTAAAAATGATTGAGAGGAAATGAGACGCGCTCCGCGCGGTAACCTAACCAATCAAAAGAGCACTCGGTAAAAATACATATTCGCAGCTGTCTAGAATCGACATTTCGGGTCTGTATGCGAAACTTCGTGAGCAGTGCGAAAATGCTGGCGTGTGTCTCTGCGTGCTCAATGAGTGAAGCCGCCAGCGCTTGCATCGAACCAAGCGGAAAAATCTCTAATGACAACACCTGAAAATCTGCAGCCGAAGAACTGGAGAGATAGAGATGGGGAAGGAATTTGAGTTGAGTGAAGCCCCTCAGGCGAGCGGGAAGTGCGGAGAGAGGGAAAGCAGAGGCAAAAGCGAGCGACCGTCATCGGCTGTTGCAACACACCGCGCCAGCTAAGCGAAATGTACATAATTAGACAACAGTAAAAGCATAAGAAACTCACTGGTGAGCCATGAAGCCAGTCAAAGTGAGTCGAAGTGTAAATGCAGCAAATGTATACCATTAAATCAATGACAAGCCTTAAAGATCCCTTGAAACGGTACTTGAGGGAATATGTAGTCTTTGGGGGCATTCGAGTAAAATGTAAAAGTTTTGCGCGGAATAAATTTAAGTGCTCCTGGTGGACACTCGCCACCGATTTGGGCGACACATCCTCGCGTGCGAACCTTTCCGATGACGAGATCGGGGCAATTGCTGGGTGCGTCCATTCATTGGACGCTCCTAAGTGACGCGGGCAGAACGGGGCGTGGTGAGGCGCCTTGGCGACTTGTCCTCATTATTTTTCTCCTGAGCCGGCGTTTACTGATTTGAGGGGATAGGAAAAACATCATTTTAGATTGCCACTAAGATCGGTGCTAATGAAGAAAGCTTAAATATATATTTTTTATTATTATTGCGGAGAGGACTCATGAGATACCTATTGCTCGTGCCTGTTTTGTAATTTTTGTAAATAGCTTTTCATGGGACCCTTGAAGTCAGCCAAAGAAAAGCAAAATTAACTGGCGCAACTTTCAGGCAATGGTATGCGGCAAAAGGGGAAGGCATCAAATGAAAAGCCACTATCTTAAAAGCGCATTCTGTTTACCCAGTTCGTCACATCAGATCATCTGCAGCGTTTGCTACACGTTTCTTTTTCTTTTTTATCTTTTAGAGAACTGCTTGTGCACATCAACGCTCTAAAACCACCATTCGCGCGTTCAGGTCATTACACCCTTGTTCAAATGTTGCGATGGCGCACAGCGCCATCGCAATCGCGAAAGAAAACGCGAAACGAAACGAAAATTCACAAAACGTCGACTTCGCTATAACGGAGCCTCCTGCTTCTCCATTTCGCCCGAGGCGAAGGGCGGGTCGCGCACCACAACAATCGCTCGCTCTTCCAGCTGCGTGGTGTGCCGCCACCACTTCGACCAAGGCAACCGACGCTCGTCGGGGAGGAAGAGGGGAGAGCGAAGAGGGAGAATAAGAGGGGTGTTGTCGGAAGAGCTGCTGGAGAGTGAATCGACACAGAGAGGAAGGAGGAAAGGTCGCCCGGCGACTCGTCGCCCGTCGGTCGCTGCTCGCCCTCCCCACCTATCCCGAGGTCTGCCGCCGCTCCTCCGACGACGGCAGATGTTCTGTTGATGCCGTGTGCCACGGGTCGCCCAACGCAGTGCTCTTGGAACTTTTGAGGCGTTGCGCCGCGCCTTCTCTTCGGCGAGGATCTTGTGCTCGGTTCCGCTCTGGCCGTGCTTGCCGCGAGAGGACTACCACTGCTGACATTGTGGTGCTGCCACGACAGATCCTCGCGCGACTCTGCGTGCCTGTCCCATGATGCCGTCGCGTAGGGGTCCCATGCTGGACGACCAGCTCATCCTGCCGGCAAGGCCGCCGGCTGCCAAGAGGTGTCCTGTGTGCAAGGCCTTCGGTTCCGAGCGGATGCAGGTGAGACCCTTGTCCTGGATGTAGTTGAATCGTGACAGAGCTACTGCTAAGCGCAGTTCGCGTCACTATAACCGCCTCAAAAACACTCCTATGTCAGGAACGGAATCTGCTTACACGATGTAGCTATCACAGGTAACCAGGGTCATGTGCAGAGCCCTTAGCTGGTGTTACTAGCAATGCAATGAGTTGATTAGAATGTTGTCAACTTTTTGAGTGCGTACCTAGTGAACGCTTCTTAGTTCTCATTAAAGGGCGTATGAAACGTTATGACTAGAGCCACGATATTTTACGTGTATTTTTATCTCCGACTGAATTATAGCACGACTTACGTGTTGCAAACAAAATGTAGATCGAGCTAATTTAGAATAAGTTACTTCTTTTTAATTTGCCTTAGATATAAATGTGCTTGCGCTGAGTTTCATTTCATATCTTCTCACTGGTACTCACCGAAGTTTGTACTTCGCGCTGCTAACATGCCTTCTCGTTTCTGCATCATGAATGTGAAAAATGTAGTTAACTATGCGGACCCATCCGTCCTCACGTTGATCATGTAAGGGCCTTCATTTATTTCAACAATAGCCTTGCTATTTTCCATTATTTTCTTGTTTAGTTCATGTTGTGTACGGATTTCAAGCAGAAATCGCGCTTATGGTACCGGACGCTAGTGTAGCTGATGAAACAACTCAAATGTTTTATAACAAAAGTAGACTAGATAAGTGTGAAAAATAGAAGCGTGAATGCCACGCAGTCTTTCCAACTGCCGCCCAACTGAACAGTAGTGAACGTCAATCTCACTTTCAACTCCAAGTGCCTCGAAGACGTCGAAAGAGATACGGCTTGGCAATCAGTCATGTGCTCTCGTCAGCGGCCCGTCGAACCCTCGCAATACCCATTACTTTCAGAGCCGGCTTGGGATGTCAAAACACTTCCTAATATCGGCTTCGTAACTGTAATGGCCTTAGCTCATTTATGGAGTCGGAAGCTGCAGATGCCCAGGCAAGAGAGCGCATGTAATGCCCAGACAAGTCGTGACTTGCTCCGGACTGTTTCCCTCCACTCGCTACAGCGGAGGTAATGGCGATTGACCGTTGGCTACTCTAAGTTGCGCGCTATTTGGAGCACCGTGCCGAAGGAACTTGCCATTGAGTGCCAATGTTACGAAGGCGTTCTTGAAGACATTTGTGAAGGCGCCTGAGAAGTTATCTGCCTCTGTAAAAGCAGTTTTGCTTCACCCTGCGTTTCCAATGGGCATGTCGAGGCAAGCACGCCGACCTTGCCGTTAGTGTTACGATAGTTTGCACAAAACGATGATTGATTATTTTTTTAGCTTTGGTTTACTTTTGACCTGTGCACATATGTTCAAGATAGTAACTGCCCACTTTTCGGAGTCATTTCCGTTGTTGTCTTTTTCCCTCGACTGTTTGCCGTTCTACAATGTTGATGGACGGGGTATTTGACGTTGTCGCGTTGAAATGCAAACGGCAGACCTCGCTGGGCTATATTCAATCGCTGACTGAGTACTACAGCACCGTAATATGACACCACCGCATATAAGACGTCGTAAACATAAGCATATGCAATTTCAACGGACTTATTTACAAAGTTCCCACGGCCAATCAATCTGCGCGGCACGCAGTTGACAACCCATGGTCTCTGTGCAGATGGTGACATCGTTACTCCCCGCCTGGGAACTTCTCATCCGGCTTCGATTAACTCTCCACAAGTCGCACATACATATACATATCCCTCCACCAGGCACCCGTGATCGTTCAGCTCGTCTCCAAACACACATGGGGACGCAAAAACTACGCGGATGTTTTATATACACCAGCGACGCGCTAACCAGGCTGCTTAAGGGACGGAGGAAAAAAGAAACAGGCTTGGCGCGGTTTTCGTCACTCGCGCTTTCATTCGCCTCTTATTGCCAAAACATATGCAGGCTCTTCGTGGCCGTCTGTCACCGTGGCATTCTCCTCATTGCACGTGGCGGGGCATGCGCATGCGCGTAACTGTTTATGCACCAAGCAGCTTGGAAGGAAATTTATGACCGATGTCCTGGGTCGATCATGAAAGAAAAAAAAAAAAAAAGAAAAGCTCGAGGGGAGGTTCGAAAGGAAGGAGAGTAGAACAGCGTCTGAACGTATGCATATACACCCAGCTGCTGCGGCGGCGGGTTGTTTCGCCCACAGGAAGAAGAGAGGGTGCGGCGGTCTCCCATGCCGTGCACTAGCTCGCTTCTGTGCTTGCTTCACGCGCGTGTGTTGTACGCACATTCATCCATCCATGTGGGCATATGCGGGCACGCGCCGCCTCCCTGTGCGTGTGCGGCAGCGGGAGCATCAGAGTTCGGCAGCCCCACGACTTGTTTATATGGTTTCGGGGTCCTGCACTTCCCGTTCGCCGGCTATCGGCGCCGCGCCCTTATGCCGCTGTTGCGTTCTCAAGACTGGTCGTCGTGCTCAAGAAGAGGGAGCCGAGATGTTGGTCGAGTGCGCCCGCCCGTCACATGCACGGCTGCCGGAAGTGTGCATTCCGCGGGATACGGTAGTGGTTAGTAGGGCCTCGCACGCTGTTTCAGCACATTTCCTTTCAGCTTTTTTTTTCCCCAGGAAAATGAAAACAGATGTAAACGAACGAAACGC
>JAJIZL010023558.1:471434-544164 GCA_023969395.1 Amblyomma maculatum | reverse complement strand
ACATGATTTTGAGCGGACAAAACAACCTGCCGCTAAGATTGCTAGCCCCATGCATGAGTAAGGGTGATATGCTGGCGATGGTTGCTTCGCGTCGGCCCTTTGGCGCACATGAAGGCTCGAGTTACAATGAGCGCGCCGAACATTGCAATGCGGATAATGACTACAAAGCGGTAAGGATACAAATGAGTTTAACAGTATTTTTCAGCTGTAAAATACAAATACAGTCTTCTTGGACGATGTGCTGGCGCGGACGAAGAAACCATAGGCAACTTGTAGGTCTAACGCTACACAGGGCTGTCGAGCCAAGCCAAGTCCTCAATTGTATTGTCCGGGAATCAGATTTCTGTATTTTCGTGGTTTCCTATTGTATCTGGCGTTCAAAATGCAGAAGTGAGGGTTCTTTATCACGTGGTTTGTGCCGGTACTCTTCAAAGTAGCAACGCCATTTATTGTGTAAGTCATTAATCAGTAATTTAGGTAAATAATGTCAATTAAGGATTTCAAACAAAACCTTTTCTGTGGCGCTCAAGGTAGCTTCCAGCAATATATACCTGGTTTCCTTTGCCTGCCTCCGAAATGTTTTTTTTTTTTTTTATCCCTTGGATCAAATTTGCTTGGACAAGCAGTATATGTGTAAAAATGATGCACCTGTGAGCTACCCGTTTAAGTGAGCTCCCGTTTAAGTGAACTACCCACAAAACCAGTCAAAAGCGTATATCAGCTAACCAGCGGCCAGTGCAGCAGTCGTGGGCTTAGATCGCTTGTGTATATTATATCTAGCCATTTAAAAAAAATGCAAATGGTCGCCGAACATTCTCTTGGTAACGATATTTAGTATAAACTGTTTGCACATCGCAGAAAGCGTAGGAGCGGCAAAAAACTAGCGCGCCAGTCATATGCGGAGACAGCCGACAATCAAGCACTAATTCCTAGTGTGGGATGAAACACTGGCTGTCTCAGCCGTATTGCTGTGGAGGCGATCAAAATGCAACAGGGCACATGCTATGCAATGTATGTGCGTCTTTCATCCTAATAAACCCAAGGCAGCTGAAACTAATCTGGAACTCATCAGTATAATGTTTCTCATTGACCATGAATTTCGGTACATGAATCCTGGAATTTTCTACATCTTCCTAAAATAATGCGCGCGATTTTATATGCCTCGTAGTAGTGTTGTAAATTTTGTTTCCTCATTGTTTTTGTGCAGGTGCCATTTGCGAAAAAGTTGGGGTGGACGATTTGGAGGCACACACATTTATTCGCAGGTGGCTGCCTGGTTCCTGTGACAGGAGGGGGGGGGGGAAGAAAAAGGCGTTATGCTGAAACCTCCGCTGGCGAACCAGGCATGCCACCTGTGAATGCAATTGCAGGGTCAGCCCCCTCACTACGCCTATGAGTGTGCCCTCCAGCTCCCTGGCCCCTTCCACTTCCCGAGAGTCCGCCCTGCTCTGACAAACCGTGCCACTGCCCCGCTAACTGCTGCTGTGTGTGCCCTCAGCGCTGGCTAGTAACAACTGCCATCTATAGTAACAATTGCAATAAATATCATCTTTTTTTGAACCATGCCCTTGTTTTGTGAATATCTACTGGTTGCTCATGAGCGACAATTTGAATTTATATGGCTACTCCTATTTGAAAGGCCATTATTGTCCCAGCAAGTTCGATGTGCTGTCACGAATATGGCTAGAATCAAAAAGGCTGCATTTTATGGCCTGCACAGGCAGTGCCACAAAATGTGTAATTTTGACATCATCAATGGTACATGAATAGAGTAGCCGGTGTACCCATAAACCATTGGATTAATATTGGTATCGACAATATGCGGCATGAATGGAGTAGCCAGTGCACCTGCAGTGGCTAACCATTAGTATGATATTGGCATTGACAATGGGCCATCTATGGAATAGCGGGTATTAAACAAATATTGGTAATGCAATGATGGTATAATGCTGGACAGTATTGGCAAGAATCATGGTGCATGAATGGAAAGTCTAATATTGTGCCTACATTGGTGGCTCCAGCTTGGTCGAACACTGGACCAATCTTGGAACGAAAGATGGGCCAAGAATGGAGAATGTAGTAAAATGCCCAAATGCCAATATCAGTCCAATATTGATGCCATTCTTTTCCAGTGATGAACCATTGTTGGACCAATGCTGGTGTGCTGCTTGGGTTGTCCGTAGTACGCCAAAGTTTCATAGGAGGCGGGCGGAACCTTGAGGGTGGGGCTTGGAACGAAGGCTCAGGATGCGGCGGTGAACGGTAGGCAGGGACCTGCACATAGGAGCCAGACGTGGGCGAAGGTGGTGGCCTAGCCGTTACTTGGGCATACTTGAGAGGTGCCGTCACAGGCGGCAGCACGGGGTTGGACGGCACGACATCAGCGACGTGTTCTTGCACGACACGGCGTATAGTAGGGGCCAAAGATGGAGCCAGTTCAGGAACGAGGCGGCCCGAGTCTTGAAAATGGGGAAGGAGTGAGAGTTGACGTGCGACCTCTTCACGAATAAAATCTTTGATCTGTTGATTCAGCGGGCTCCCTTCAGAAGTTGGCGAACCACCCAGGGCTAATGCGGATACGCCTTCATCGCACACACTGGAGCGGCGCCTAGAAGCGCGCCGCTTGCGGAGCTCGTCGTAGCTTTGGCAAAGCTTCACGATTTCACTAACGCTGGTGGGATATTTCGCTACCAGCATCTGGAAGGCGTCCTCAGTAATGCCCTCGAGGATATAGCGGATTTTGTTCGCTTCCGGCATGGCCGGGTCGACTCGTTTGCAGAGATCAATGATGTCTTCTATGTAGCTGGTAAAGGTCTCATCAGCGCGCTGAACACGATCGTGTAAACGTTGTTCGGCACGAAGCTTACGCTCTGCCGGGCGGCCGAACACTTCCGCGAAATTCTTTTTAAATTCCGACCAAGATGACAGGTCAGCCTGATGGTTGCGAAACCGGAGGTTCGCCACGTCCGTCAGAATATGACGTTACTGAGCTTTTATGAGTCATCCCACTTGTTGTAGCTGCTTACTCTTTCATACGATGACAGCCAGTCGTCGACATCTTGATCGGCCATGCCACTAAAGAGGTAAGGGTCACGATGGCGCACGACGCCAGAACACATGATTGTGGGTGGAACGGCTGGCAGCGTCGAAGTGGACTCGTCTTGCATGGCGGTCGTAGAGGGCAGTGTACGGCTTCGCAGTTCCAGTTCGGATGGGATCGTTTCCGGCACCTCCACCAATTGTAATAGGGCGTTTATTGACGCTCAGATGGAGAGCTGTGAGGAGAGGACCTTGCAACGGCGAGCCCAGCGTACTTCTTCTTGGTCTTCGTCGCACAACGCACTGGTGCATATCAATGGCTGAAGTGCTGGGTATCACAGTACATAAGAAACATAAGACACTCGGTTGTTTCATAATTGTCATTCCTGTTCTTACAGTCACTTTATTCAGGAACCATACCGGATGATTGGAAGGTGGGAAATTCTAATCTACAAATCAGGTAAGTGCCACTCTCCATAAAATTATCGAACTATCTCATTAACAAGCGTCTCATACAGAATAATGAAATATGTCGTCTACACCCAAAATATTTCCTCCTTAGAGTGTAACGGCTTTTTTCACTCCTCACAGCATGGCTTCCGCAAAGGTTTTTTCCTGTAAAACCAATTTAGCTCTTTTTGTTCTTGAATTGAATACTAACATGGATATAAATGTGCAAACTGACGCAATCTATCTGGATTTTCCAAACGTCTTCGATAAAGTATCTCACTAGCGCTTGTTACTAAAATTTCAACTGCTGAACCTGGACCCAAACGTTCTTACATGGACAAATGAGTTCTTGTCAAGTCGCACGGAAATGGTTTAGGGTCAACAACGATTTATCCAGCGCCTCCTAGTAACTTCCGGCGTGCCCCAAGGATCTGTCCCTGGACCCCTTTTACTTTTAATTTGCAGTAATGACTTACCTCGGTGTGCCTCTTCTAATATACGCATGTTTACAGACGACTGCGTAATTTACCGCACTAGTATTAGGCCATCTGGCGAGTCCGCTCTCCGAAATGATATTAATAGCATTTCATAAGGGTGCAACAATTTTCTAATTACCTTAAACGCCAAAAAATGAAAGTGCATGTCCTTCTCTCGCCGTCGAAGTCGTTTTTTCTTCCCAAGGTTTCCCAACATCAAATCTTTCTCCAGCGAGTCCTCTCTTCTCATCAGATGACCAAAGTAGCTGAGCTTTAACTTTAGAATTTGACCCTCCAATGAGCAGTCAGGGTTTATGGTCGACAATATCGACTGATTTGATCTTCTGGCCGTCCAAGGAACTCTCAAGATTGCCCACCAGCACCACAATTCAAACGAGTCAATTCTTCGGCGGCCAGCCTCCTTCACAGTCCAACTCTCGAATCCATACACCACAACTGGAAATACCATAACAAGAGTTATACGGATCTTGGTTAGCAGTATGTCTCTGCTCTTTACTTGGCGGTCAAGGCTAGACATGGCTCTCTTTCCCAGAAGCAGGCATCTCCTAATTTCATGGCTGCGGCTGCAGTCTCCTTCCCGGGTAATACTTGGAGCCCAAGAAGAGAAAATCTATCAGAGCTTCCTCTTCTCGTCCCTTGATGCTCTAGTGTTTGTCTTTTTAATGTTCAATTTAAGCCCAAACGTCTCATTCACTTCTTGTACGCGCATCAGAAGTCTTTTGAGTTCCACTTTACTTTCTGCCGTTAAAGTGGTATCATCCGCATATCTAAAGTTGTTGATACGTTTCCCAGCAATCTTCACTCCAACTGAAGACTCGTCCAGACCGGCCTTCCTCATGATGCACTCAGCATATAGCTTAAATAGTCAGGGCGACAGTATTCAGCCTTGTCTCACTCCTTTCTCGATCCTAAATCAATCAGTAAGACCATGTGCAGTTCCCACTGTGGCCTCTTGCTCTTCATACAGGTTCCTGAGGAGACAGAGGAGGTGAGTTGGAACTCCGATCTCTTAGAGAGCTTGCCACAATCTGCTGTGATCTAAGCAGTCAGACGTGTTCGCATAATAAATAAAGCAGAAGTAGATTGGTTTCTGGAAATCTCTTAATTTTTCCATGATCAGCGAAGGCTGGCAATCTGGTCTATAGCTCCTCTGCCCTTACGAAACCTAACTTGCACGTCCGGAAGCTCCCGATCCACATACTGCTGCAGCCTACCTTGGAGGATTTTCAACATGACCTTGCTAGCATGCGAAATAAGCGCGATCGTGCGGTATTTGGAACAATCTTTGGCACTGCCTTTCTTTGGAATGGGGATGTAAACTGACCTCCTCCAATCCTGTGGCCATTGCAGGGTTGTCCAAAGTTGCTGACATAATGTATACAGAACGTTAACAGCGTCGTCATCATTTATGTTTTGAAGCAACTCAGTTGGAATGCCATCAATTCCTCTAGCTTTGTTCTTAGCAAGGCTGGCTAAGGCCCATTCAACTTCACTCTTCAGTATGCCCGGCTCGAAATCAATCATCACAACCGTCTTATATTGGGTTTGCACATCCAGCTCCTACTTGTACAGTGCTTCTGTGTATTTCTGCCACCTCTTTATCTCTGAGGCTTCCGTGAGGTCCCTGCCTCGTTTGTCCTTTATCACGTTCAGCTTAGCACAGAAGCTTCCTTTGATATATTTCATTGTCTTATACAAAGCTCTTGTACTCCTTAATTGGCTGTTGTCCTCAACTGCTTGGCACTGTATGTTGAGGAAGGCATTCTTATCTCTTCTTGCTATTTTCTGAAAATCCGCATTGCAGAACCTTGTATCTTTCTCTTTCCCCCATAACGTTTGCCATCCTCCTTTCCTCAGCTATTTGCAAAACCTCTTCAGATAACCAGTTTGCCTTCTTGCATTTATTTTGGTTTGGAACTACCTTAGTAGCAACTCCTGTCAAGAAAACACTATGACCAGTCACAATAGCATTATTGATATGGCGCCGGAAGATGAGCCCCCCAGGTTGGAAGGCGTCTCACATGTAACTGGGGATGAACAAAGGGCGATCCCTAGTAGCTCCAGGACGAATGAAGCGGCTGGGCTAAAGCGAAAAGGACATTCAGTTGTGGATGTGTCGGGAAGTGACCGGAAAATCCGATGTTGCAAGGAGATATATCTCATAGCAACATGGAATGTAAGATCTATGACGCAAAGTAACTGGATGTCGTCAAGCGAGAAACGGACAGATTGAACATTGATATCTTGGGTATCAGCGAGCTCAAGTAGACCGGAATGGGAGAATTTAATTCCGGCGACCGTTATTTATTTTATTGTGGGCACGAATTCAGGAGAAGGATTGGGGTTGCTCTTCTAATAAACAGAAGAATGGGTAAAGCAGTGCTATGGTACAGCCCCAAAAACGACCGAATGATTTCACTTCGGATCCAAGGTCACCCTTTCAACATAACAGTTATCCAAGTCTATACACCAACCACTACTGCTGAAGACGCTGATGTTGAGAGATTTTATGCTGACCTGCAATTCCTTTTAGACCGTACTCCATCATCAGATGTCCTTTTTCTCATTGGAGACTGGAATGCTGGGGTGGGGAGTGAAGAAATATCCGGAATTACAGGCAAGTTCGGTCTTGGTGAGCAAAATGAAGCTCTACGAGCGCATGGTCTTGAACGCGCCTGACAAACCATTTGGAAGAGCAGTTACACATTCCTGATACACTCTATGCATTCAGACAACACCTATAGGCATAGGATATCCTACTCTAACTAAAAGAGGATATTATTGACCACCTTGACAAATACCGTAAGAGTGTCATTCTTGCAATTGATATAGGGAGAGCATTTGACAACTTCTCATACGCCGCAATTATTCGCAGCCTACAAGACACCAATTGCAAAGAGCGAGCATGCAAGTATGTTCATGCATTCCTCACGAATCGTTGGCCACCATAAGCCTGGGGAACTTTAAGATGGACAAAAATAAATTCCTGCTAGCGAACAAAGGCCCCCGCAAGGTTCATCTATATCGCTCCTCTTGTTTATTTTCGCTATGTTGAAACTCCCGAAGGACCGTAATAAAATCATTAGCATAGGACATGCTCTATATGCCAATGATATAAAAATTTGTATTGGAGTGGCTGCCCAGGACAGCAGCAAGACGCCCTTAAGGAAACCGTCTACTGCACCAACAACTACCTAAAAATTGCGGACTCATCTGCGCATCAGAAAAATCTGCACTCGGTTCTGAAAGCCAGAAATAGAGGAAGACCGCCAAAAGATGATATTCCTGATCCGGAAATCTTTCTTGACGGAAACCCTATCCTTCAAAACGACTCTATCCGCATTCTTGGCCTAAACATCCCGAAAGATGGCTCAGTGTCCGCAACACTCCCGAAACTACAGGCTACTGCGACTCAGGTGCCGCGCCTGGTCAGCCACATGGCCAGCAGAAGACATGGTATGAAAGAACAAGATACTGTCTGCACCATCCAGGCTCTCAACATATGCCGCATAACATACGGAACCACATTATTAGATCTAAACAAAGCAGAAGTAGAAAAACTCAACACTCTCATCTGTAAAGCCATCAAAATCGCCATCAGTGTATCCGAACGCGCCTCTAAGCAATGCCTTTTCCACCTCGGCCTTCACATCACGTGGGAGGAGCTTGCCGAGGCCCACAAAGTAAATCAATTGGAAAGCTTAAAACTAACAGAAACTGGACGCGCAACCCTTAAGAAACTTGGATACACAGGTTTTCCGCCACTACGCTCACCCCAGAGAGGGGGAGGAGGTTAGCGGCATCCCAGCAGATGCGCGCTCCGGCAAGGAGCGGAGAAGAGTAGTTTCCTCACTGGGCATGCATGCGCCGTCACGGAAAGCGCACCAAGTGGAACAGGAAAATGTCTGCCGGTACTGCATGCACAGGGCAATAAACTAGATTCTGCCGAGAACGCCAGTGACCTTTGATGCATTAAATGGAAAGCTGACTCTGTTCCATGCAACGCCCCGCCACCCGCAGCGTAAGCTTTAGCTCCACAATCGGTTTAGCAGCGTTGAACCCCTCTGTATACATTTATTGTTTCGCCGCGCAAATAAAATGTCCCTGACGCCCGACTACTGTGTCGGTGTACCGGGGTTCGAACCCGGCCATCGGCGGCTGCGTTTCGATAGGGGCTAAATCTGGTAGCCTCCGTGTCATGTGCTATTTTATAAAGAGATAGAAAGAGAATAATTTAATAAGAAACTTGGAGAGATCGGCCGGCGAAAGAGACCCTGGCCTGCTGCTACACCTTGGGGAAGAGGAAAGAGGAAGTTAAAGGAGGGTTATGATGTTAATCAAGGGTGATGATGTCATAGTACAGTGAGGTGTTTCACTTGTGGTCCGAGATCATTGAACGAACGCGTGAATTGCAACATGCTGCACATGTCTTGGACACACAGCACTTGTCATTGCATAAACACTGCCATATATGCAGAGAGCTCTGGCCTCTCATATGCCTGCAAAAAAAATAGGAAAACTCACCAGGAAACCTCAAAGTGCCACATAAACGTGTGGTACTCGCGTACTTGAGGAGTCTATGCGCACTAGTATAACGGAATCTGCCGCATAATTCTTGGACACACACCACATGTTATAGAACACACATGCCGACACAAATGCGGATGCACGCATACGAAGAGAGAGAGAGGAACAACTTTTATTACCAAAAGAATGTTATCTTTAAGGCATGTCGGCCTGGCGTGGCCCCCAGTTGGGGGTGATGCTCTGGGCCCACGGGACAAGCACCAGCTACGCCTTCACGTCTGAGCAGGTAAGAAGTTGGTCCCAGCTCTCCTCGTCTGAGGGAGCTGGTAGTAAGATATGAGGGGGTGGTCGTCCCCTACATCCCCAAAGGTTGTGTGCCAATGTAGCCGTTACTGCACAGTCGCACAGTCGCAAAGGGGCAAATAGGGTCGTAGTCCCCGTCCGTAATCGTTGCCAATCTCGAATAGCTGAGAACGGAATGTGTTTAAAGTTTACGCAGCATGGTGGCCTGCGTCCTGTCAAGGTCAGGATGGGGAGGCGGGAAGCGTCGTCTCGCCTATCTGTGTACGTTAGTGATTTCGGAAAAAGTCAAGGAAGCCTTCAGCAGAAAAAGTCGAAGTGCACTGACAGATGTTTCAGTGCGCGCTAAAAAACCCCAGGTGGTCTAAATTTTCGAAATGCTCTACTACTGTGTCTCCCATAGGATGAGTTGCTTTGGGACGTCAATACCTTGTAACCAAAAACAAAAAAATGTCAATTGAGGGCTGTCATCTCGATAATAGAATATCGTTCAACAATATCCACTACTCGCAGGAGCCGCTTTGTTAAATACTTGAATCAAAAGGCTACTTTTTACCAGTTTATTCTGCCGTTCAGTCCATAAGCAATGTATGTGAAATTATAAGCACTAAAAGGACTTATTTTTCGCTTTACTAGACACATCTCAGTACAAGTACTTTTATTCCCGGGGACATCACGCCATCTTAAGTAGGTTTAACAAAGTGCAAGAGCGCTTCTTCCTTTTCTCAATACTAAGTGCTGGCTGTAGATACTTTATATTGCATACCAATTTTGCGTATTTCACCTTGGTATGCGGACTCTGTGGGCGACTGCCGCTGCTGCTACAGTTTATAGGAAGGATTCTAGCGCTACTCCTAACGCACATTATCATGCTGACCTTTCGATTACTTTTGCGTGCATTTCATAATTTGACCCACACTTACCCTGGGATTTACGGATTGAATATATCATTTTACATTCATCACGTATGCTTTCATATTTTGTTTACTGTTTCTTTCTTTATATTTTTTTATATAAAGAAATATGGGTCCACCCCTACGTTCGACCATAGGGGCGGACGTTGAATCAGCTCGAAGAAGAGATTTTAACGCGATGGTGTTTAATATACCTTCAATCGCGCGCAGTCGCATAAGTTGGCAGTAACGACGTCAATATGACGTCACTTCCGGTCATGACCGACGTCTTTACCAGGAAGCCAACCCAGCTTTACGTCCAGTCCAGGCGTCTGTGCTGGGCCTTTCATTGGGTGCTTCTTCAAGCGCCGCATGACACAGCATATAGTAGCAGACGCAGTAAAGCAGGCATCAGCGACGTTTCACATTGTTTTGCAGGAAAGAAAAGGTTCACTGTCACATTTCTCCCCTGACGACCACAGACAGAAACGGCAAGTATCGAAGTATATTTACGGATAACTGACTACAAGCAAACGCAAACAGCACCGCGATGTCATCAAAACTTTGTGATCCCCCGATACAAAGGGGAATGGCCGCATCAGCATCAACATCAGCATCAGATTGAAATCTGCCCTAATTTGTTTTGCTCAGAAGCATGTCTAGATGCTAAAGGAGTATAGACACGTACATTTTCTGTTTCATTATGTTTGCTTTAATCGATAATTTATGATCCAAAACAAAGGCTCCAACACCAAAAGCCCCAGTACAGCTCAGTTCATTATCGGGGAATTTATCAAGGCAATTTTTGGTTTCAATGTCTCTGAACATGAGCATACGATGACGGTAAACATGGATGGATGGATGGAATGTAGGAGCGTCCCTTTTGAAACGGGGTGGTAGCAGTAGCTATCATGCTCATCTTTCTCCCTGTATCTTAAGCGAGAAGGCCACACAAACACCCCCTACTGGCAAGGCTGGCTATGACATGGGCACAGAATATAATGACGCATCTGGGTAGCTTTTACCGTCTGCTACCGTCTAGCGTTCACCGTCTGAAAGAAAATATGGTTGTCGAGCGGCGCTTCAGCGCAGCTTCGGACATCAATGTTGTTTCGCGCGATGACGCGGACGTTGCAAATATTGCCAGGCGCCTTCATTTCTACTCGCTCGCCACCGACGAAGCACGACGCATCAGTGAAGGAAGCTTGGTCGGTTGGCATGTCAAAGAAGGTCAGCTGGCAAGACATGTTGAACAAAGGAAGATGTGAGTTCCTCAAACCGATTTGTAGCGCTGCCAGGCAAGCTAGCGACCGTAATACTGTTTTAGCAGAGAATTACAGTATTCCGCGATCCGCTCGCAGTCAGCCGCCGTTACCTGCTACACCGCGCGGCTCGAAGCTGCACTTACGCGCTGATTGGTCCCGACGCGGTAAGTCTGTGTGCCGCCCTCCAAGCAAGTGGTGCCATCTGATGCTATCAGTGCGAACTTCGCTGTTGTTAATTTGTCGCTGATCGCTGTTATTTCGCGTATATAACAACCCCTTCTAGAAGAAATGCAATGACGAATAAATATTGAGGATTGCTTAGCGAATACTAGGGTGCTGGCAGAAATGATTTGTGCGATACATTGAGATATTTCCCTGACCATACCTCAGTCAGTTTAATTGCTGCTCCTTCCGGTTGGGACTCGCCTGGCGTCTGCTAGATCTGCTGCTGAAGGCGTAGCGCAAATCAAAATTATATTTTGGTATGAGTTGCGCTGCCCAGAAAGCGGTGTGAACTTCCTGCGTTTTATAGCGATAGAATAGAGCCTCTTGATATGTTATGCCCGTTTTGAAGTGCTGTCTGCTGCTACTTCGATGCAAAACCGGCTAGGCCTAGCCAAGTCTAGACAGGCACGGCGCAGCGCAGTTCTTCTCGAGGCGCGGCCGATGGTGAAACCGTTGCTGAAAGCTCCGCACTTGTGCAGGCACGCCATGGATGTATGACTATATGTCAGTCACCATGTGTACCACATTCAAGCTCTACGAGTCCGGCGTAAAAGGAAACTAGTTAACCCCAAATTCTGCTTCCCCTTGGAGCGCAATATAGATTTTTGTACGTGCATGCACACAAAGTTCACCTGCGCTTTGCGTTCGTAAAACACATGGACCGCAGAATCGAGGCCAGGTGAACTAATTGTGATGTGCACCAACGCAGACAGCGGAAAGGTGATCGAGTCAATCGAGCAGAACTCTAGAAGGGTGCACAATTGACAGACACGGCGAGCTACCCTGTGTCGTAACTAACTTTTGCTCTCACAACTCTACGTCATACTTGCCTGATGACGTCATATTTGTTTACATAAGTACACGTTTTCGTCACAGCATTGTCAGTGTTGATAGGTTTTGAAAGTTTTGATCTGTGCTCGGCTTGTAATTGTTCATGCAGATAGCGGGATATCTCCAGATCTACATGGCATCGAACGCTCCAGCCAGCATTGCTCCTTTGACGGGTGCAGTTTATAGCTGTGACTTTGCTGAATATGACAAGCTCTGGAAACCATCCTGGACCATGGCTCCCTCGGAGCAGTACAGCCCATCGCCTAAAGCATCAGCATTTCCTCTGAACAGAAACGGACAGCAGTGGCTCGCGCCTTTCATTAGGCGTCAGAACAGCATCGTTCAGTGGTTGCTTAACGGATATACTTGGTCAACAGGTCAGTAATGACACTTTCATGGTTACTAAGAAGTCAGGCAATGCATGTTTACTGCTGTTCCTACACCTACGAGTGTTTGTATGAATGATTCTGCATTTACTTTTGATTTGTCCAGCCAAGTGCTCTTGCAGTCGGGAGAAGTAGAGCTTAATCCAGTCCCCTGGCTCTGGTAGTACTGGCGTTGTTATGCAGTCTAAAGACAACGGAACAGATGAAGCACTAGACAAAAAGCTTAAATGATATGTGGACCTTTTTACAAAGTGTTAACTCCCTCACTGCCAGTATGGAAACGGAGCATTAAAGTTTAATTACGTCCATTACCGAGCTAAAAGAAAGCCAAGCTACTATGAAAAAGAGCATCTGATATTGATTCGAGGCTGTCGGCTGTTGAATAAAAAACCTCGCCCTCTGAAGTGACTCAGCATAAGCTATTGACACTGCCTAAACTGGCGGACAACCCGTTCCGTCAAAACGAAAGGCTGTAGGTCAGTTGATCTCAGCTGGAAGACAGGCAGCGAAGAGACATTTACTGTTTTTGGCTTGGCTGATTCCGCAACTCAAACCTGGGACGATACGGAAGAAAAGTTGTTAGAAATGATCTCTGGCTATTTTAATCCCGTGCATATGAAGGCAGCCATGAAATTAGGAGACGCCTGCTTCTGGGAAAGAGAGCAATGGTTAGCCTTGACCGCCTAGTAAAGAGCAGAGACATTAGTCTGCCAACCAAGATCCGTATAACTCGTGCTATGGTCTTTCCAGTTGTGAGGTATGGATGCGAGAGTTGGACTGTGAAAAAGGCTGACCGCCAAAGAATTGACGCGTTTGAATTGTGGTGCTGGCGAAGGCTCTTGAGAGTTCCTTGGACTGACAGAAGATCAAATCAGTCGATATTGTAGACCATAAACCATGACTACTCATTGGAGGGTCAAATTCTAAAGTTAAAGCTCAGCTACTTTGGTCATCTGATGAGAAGAGAGGAGTTGCTGGAGAAAGATTTGATGTTGAGAAAGGTTGAGGGTCGCCGGAGAAGGGGTAGGCAGCGAACGCGATGGTTAGATGGCATCCTCGAGGCATTGCAGATGAAGTTATGTGATGTTAGGAAGATAGTGACAGACCGGAAAGCGTGGCGTGACATGGTCCATACGGTCACGAAGAGTCGGACACGACTGAACGACGGAACTGGAACTGGCATATGAAAGATGCGTCCGAAGTTCTCTTCAAATAGAGCATTTTGAGCCGGAAAATGCCGTCCGGTTCTCGAAAAATTCTGTTCCTCCGTTCCTTTAAGACCAAGCAACAATTTCTATTTCAGTCAGCCCAACTTCAAGATAAAGATACCACCGTAAGGGACGATTATTCGTTACAAACACATCAGACCAGGAAAGAGTTGCTTCAGTTCGCTAAAGGTCAGAATTTGTATTATAAGCTTAGCTACAATAAGATGTATATTAACAGTGGATGTTACAGCTATACCCTTGCCCCCGACGGCGTGGAAAGTGATCTTGGGGGAGGTACATCCACGCATAACAGCAAATCTAATGACGTCAGCTCCGGCTCGTCGCATGCTAATCATGCTGATCGCTTGATTTTTTTGCCGCACCACAATTAGCACTTAAGCCAATATACCTCTTAACGGACAGATGGTGCGTCGTAGGGCTGCATGCGGGGCAGTGGGCCAGCGCCCGGAGGTGTAGATTTTTATTCTTTTTACCAGCTCAAGCGCGATGAACTTATCTCTGTCATTGATTCTTGTGATGCTAACTGTTATTAACGGAAACAATGTTTCCTTTCATCACACCAAAAAGGAACTTTTTGTCTGTAAAAAGTGTTATATCGTGTTTCGACTTCATAGAGGTCAAAAATATGGCGGAGGTGTTTTGATACCCGTCACAGATAATTTTGTTGCATTGCCTGCCAATTTTCCATGTGACCTGAAACTGGTCTGGGTGGAACTTTGCGTACATTTCAAGATTCAATTTTGGTATATGTTACCGCACTCCCGTCTTCGAGCCATACTTTCGCTCATGAATTGCATGGCACCCTTAACACAATTACTGTACGTTTTCTGAGTGTTCCTATTATCTTAGCTGGCGACTTCTATAACCCCACTGTCATGTGGGCCAACACACCGCCTTATCTTAACAAGTTCTTGACGTAATGCAACAAGTTTGTAATGACGTGTTTGGACTTCAACCTGCCTTAGCTTGTCTCTAAACCTATTCGAACTACTGCATCCCCATCTATCATGTTAAATCTTGTTCTAATTAATGAACCATAAATTTTTCTTCGGTCTTGTATCTGCGCGGCCTGAATGATCATTTCTCGCGGCATTTTGATGTACACATTCCTGTTTGTAAAAACGCCAATCAGATTAAACGCATTACTAAATATAAATGGGCTGATTAACCACGAATTAGTTCTCTATGTGAACGAGTACGTACCAGGCTTTTCACAACGTTCTCTTTACACTAACTGAGAATAGTTGAAGGGTGCCGTTAAGCACTGTCACTAGCGCTTTTGTGCCACTGGGGTCCTTCAGGTGTAACAGGGAATCCCCTTGATTTATAATCTTTTGTAAGGACTCTCCAATAAAAAGAATCGATTGTTTCTCACTTCAAAGGTGTCGAATACAAAGCAACGATGGGAATCTTATTTTCTTGCTGCAGCTGCGTACAATGCTGCGCTAAAAACGTTACTGTTTGCCTGCTATGTTCATGAATATCCCTAGACAATTTTGGAACATTGTCAACAAGTAAGACAATTCCACAATGCAACCTACATCGTCTGACGATATGACATTTACATCTCAGGAATGGGCTTCAATACTTCCTTTTTTGACAATGTTTCTCTTGACAATCGTGTGTAACCTGTTTTTGAAGTTGTTCCAATGGATCCTGTTTTATTCGAAGTGCAAGTGTACTGACCATTATAGAAAATTTCAGATTCCTCATCCTGCGCTGCTGCAAGATTATTCTAAATTCTTGATTACCACAAAGTCCACTTGTTCCATGAAGCTTACTAATTTGTTTGATCAATCTCTTGAGACAAGTTGTATTCCCAATGATTGAAAAGTTTGGAAGATGATTCGTCTGCATACGTCTGTAAATAAACGCTGTGCAGAAAAGTTTCATTCAACATCACTTACTAGTATTCCTTCTGAGATCATGGAACATGTCTTATACTCGCATCTTATTTCCTTTTCAGGATCAAATTCTTTTTTCAACGTTTTCCAGCATGCACGTCGTAATTCATTTTGATACAAAACTCAGCTAATATAGCTCACAGATGACATTCATTGAATCCTTAACCGTTGCAGATTGATATTCATTGACTTTTCTAAAGCTTTCGACAAGGTCTCTCACGAGCTTCTTTTCCTTAAAATAAGTAACCTTATCACAGACACTAATGTACTTACGCGGCTGCACTGCATTCTTTCCAGCCATTCACAATATGTAACGGCAAATAACGTTCACTCACATTCTTTGCCTGTCCGTTCTCGCGTGCCTCAGTGGTCCTTTCTTTGGCCCCTCCAATTTCTCTTCTATATATTCGACTTACCATCTAACATTTCTTCTTCACTAAACCTCTTTGCCGATGATTGTGTTATTTAGCGTGAAGTTAGGAGTGACAATGATGTATTTTCCCTTCAGTCTAACCTTAACAAGGTTCTTGATTGGTGTAACAAATGCAATAAGAATCTTAATATTGTTAAGTACAAGAATATGTACATTTCTCGCATTTCAAACCTGCCTAATACGTTAAACCTGCCACGTTAATAATCTTCCTCTTGACACTGTGCTATCTTCTAACTACCTGGGCATTTACGTTTCTTATACACTGTCCTGGAAAGCACATGTTGACTACATCATAAATAACGTAAACAGAATGCTTGGCTATCTTCGCAGAAATTTCTCTCGTTCATCCAGTTCATTATATGTATTGCTTTATAAAACACTGCTACCTTCAAAATGAGAATATTGTTACGAAGCGGCAAGCCGATGAAGACAGGAGACAGAACATGACCGATGGCGATGGTAGATGACGTTTAATGAACGTTCGCGGGCCTAGCGCGAGCGCTCATGCCCGCGCCACTGCCCGCTTCTTCTTCCTTGTCGTCCGTAACATGACCCGGGGCCACCGAGCGATCGTCCCGATCGTGGACGAGGAAGTTTAGCGATGTTAATGATTTTATGGCATGATAATGGGCGTGTCTGGATGCTTGAAGAAGAAGAGGAAGAAGGAAGAATAGAACGGCTTGCCGGTACGATGTCTGATGCGTGGGTGATCCGCCTCCCTTGGAGCTTTCAATCATCCGTCACCAGAGTCCATGGGACCGATGTCTCGAGGTCACGTCGGGCAGCTTGGGTGGGGGTTGCGTGTTCGTGTCCATCAGTTCCTTCGGGTCATTCGGGTCTTTCGGGTCCTTCATCTCGGTTCTGATCGGTATGTCTGTTCTCCTTGTCTTCAGGTCGGGCTGGGGGCTGGGTGGTGGTAGTTGTTCAGGTATGGGCTTGAAGGGCTGGGGCGAAGCTGCTCGGCGATGTCCCTCGGCCCTCGGTGATGGTCCCGGCTTGAAGATAGCGTCGATGCACCAAGGCGAGGATGGGGATGTCGTACGCCGCACCTCCAACCAAATGTTACGAAGCCGCAAGCCGATGAAGACAGGAGACAGAACATGACCGATGGCGATGGTCATCATCACCATCATCAGCCTGATTATACCCACTGCAGGGCGAAGGCCTCTCCCATATTTCTCCACTTAACCCGGTTCTGTGCTAGCTGTATCCACTTGACCCCTGCGAACTTTTTAATCTCATCCGCCCACCTAACTTTCTGCCGCCCCCTGCTACGCCTTCCTTCCCTTGGAATCCAGTTTGTTACCCTCAGCGACCATCGGTTATCCTCTCTTCGCACTACATGTCCTGCCCATGTCCATTTCTTCTTAATTTCTACTAGAATGTCGTTAACTTGTGTTATTTCTCTGACCCACTCTGCACGCTTTCTATCTCTTAATGTTACCCCTACCATTTTTCGTTCCATAGCTCTCTGGGGTGTCCTCAACTTAAATAGAACTCTCTTGGTTAGCCTCCACGTTTCAGCCCCATAGATGAGTACAGTCAAGTTGCTACCGTTGTATACTTTCCTCTTGAGCGATACCGGTAAGCTGCTAGTCATAATCTGCGAGTGCTTGCCAAATGCGATTCATATCCCAATCATATTCTTCTTATTTCCTTTTCATGGTTCGGATCTGCGGTTACTACCTGTCCTAAGTAGATATATTCGCCTACTACTTCCAGTATTTCGCTACCTAGGCTGTTGAGCATTACCTTAGTCTTCTGCATATTGATTTTCAAGCCTACGTTTCTACTTTTCCTGTCTAGGTCATCAATCATTATTTGGAGTTCATCCCCCGAGTTGCTTAGCAAGGCAATGTCATCAGCAAATCGCAGATTACTGAGGTATTCTCCATCTACCCTTATCCCTAACTGCTCCCATTCCAAGTCTCTGAATACTTCCTCTAAACAAGCTGTGAACAGTACTGGGGAGATTGTGTCTCCTTGCCTAACACCTTTCTTTAATGGAATTTTGTTACTTTCTTTATGCAGAACTATGGTTGCTGTGCAGCCACTATATATATCTTCAAGCACTTTCACGTACGGCTCGTCTACCCCCCGATTTCGCAATGCCTGCATCACCGCTGAGGTTTCAACTGAGTCAAATGCTTTTTCTTAATCAATGAATGCTATGTATAAGGGCTGGCGATGGTATATGACGTTTAATAAACGTTCGCGGGCCTAGCGCGAGCGCTCCTGCCCGCGCCACTGCCCGCTTCTTCTTCCTTGTCGTCCGTAACAATATTTATCGCTTGTTTGAAGCCCCGGCAATGATTCACTTGTTTTCGATTTGGAGGCTATGCAGCGCCTGTCGTTTTATACTTTCTAACTATCAGAGAACAAGTAATGAAACTTCCCTGAAATCAAGTGTGTCTCTTCCGCTTCTACCACATCGTTGGTCAGTGGCGTCATCATGCCTGTATCATAAAATTTTTCACAACTACCTGAACGACAGATGACTAATAAGACCATCTTACATATGGGCACGTACTGATCACAGACATTAGGTTGGGGTTCTATCTTGTCACAAAAAAAGTTTTCTTGATTATTCATAGCCAGATCTTGTGTCAGCTGAGTTCACCTTCCCCGCAATATTGTTGCTATCTCTGATTATAACACATTTCCCAAAGCTATCGTTTCCCTATTAATATTGTTCTGCATGTAACTATGTGAATCTTTCCATTTTATTCCCTAAACTATTTTGTACTTCGTCGCTGCAGTTCGAACATTTCTGTATACGTGCATTTATTTCTTTGTCATTTGCAATGTTTATTGTGCTTTATATATCCCACTTCCCTCTGTAATTCGCTCGGATCCTAAGAACAAAATAAATAAATAAAAAGCCATTAACAAAACAACCGCTAAAAATATCGTTTCCTATAAACTGTTTTAGCACGCTAGGCGCTCATTTTGCACCGTAATTTTTTTTTTGCTCTCTACACACGATCATTCATATTCTTGCCAAGCAAATGGCTTTCTCACTATACTCAACAGATTGTAACTAAAGCGCTAAATGTAGTGAAAAAACCACTTAAGTTCGCAACGCTGCAAATGATCGTTTGTAAAAAGAAAGAACAGTTTTATGATGTCAAAACAACAAGATATTCAAAAGAAACGCTAGGTCCACAAACAACCTCGAAAGCCTTCTTGATCAAGGGAGGAATTCTTGAGGTTCACATTCCTGTCACAGTGTAACAGAAATGAAAAAGTTTGCACCATAGGCAGTGAGTGGTTAGAAGAAAATGCGTACATAATTACATACCACATGAATACCTATACTTCTCATTCAGTCGACAATTAAAACTGGGCATAATAAGCGAGCACAGAGAGATCACAAAAATAGGATGTGTCCTAGAATTTGCACAAGAATACAGATTCAGAGAAGCACTTCAGTACAAGATTGGAATAAACGCAAGGGTGAGAGTATTGTGGAGAAAAGAAATATACGGTGTAGACCCTTAACAGGAGCACCTCTTTGCTACGAACAGGAGTATTTTTGACAATTAAATAATAAGCTCGCGACGGCGATGACTGATACTGATGTCAAGGCTCGAAAACCGATTAGTTATGACTGCGCAGCAACATCGCCATAAAATGAACCAGCCAGCGACTATTAACAGGCATCAAAATCTACAGTGGGAATGCGAAACGCTAAATGAATGAAGCAGTATCTTTCCCACGGAATCCCGCACAAACTTCGTGGCTGAAGATGCGCGCCACCATGCAGTTGATGGTAGCTTGAAAATTGGATTTCGTGTGCAGACAGTTTGCACACACACTGGCGGGCACGACGCCTCACATCGAGGTGGTTTTGGCCTGACCCTGTAATCCCGATCTTTCACAAACATATATAAAGCACTCTTCCAGAGAAGCCTGGGAGGCAGCGTTGCTCAGCCGCCATGGCCTACTGTTCCAGAGGACCTTCAGTCGCCAGGGCCGCTAGTGGCATTATATGCCATCGGGGCTCCGGAATAGGAGCTTCCCTTAGATTTGTGAGCACCTGGGGCAATAGGGCCTGGCGCCAAGCACCTGCTTGTAGAAAATAACTAACAAATGGTTGTCACTACCAACATCGATCCTGGTAGTCGCGCCTGGACATCGCATCCCCGCCGAGTACCGGACAGTCCCCAAGGTGGTCTGGTAGATGGGATGGTGATAGGGACAAACTTTATATAATGTGAGCCTTACCTGTAACATACTAGTGATGGGATTGCTCTTTGATGCGTGTCGTGGCCGGCAGGTGATGCTTCCTGGCGGCTTCCAAAGCCCAGTTCACCAGCGGTCGTTGGGCAGCCGGGCCAGGACTTGACACCGCGGCCTCCCATCGCTTGAGGTCTGTGAGTTGCCATTCGGCTGATGGAACATGCTCAGAGCAAGAATAAGGAATATGAGCGAAATCCGCTTTGCAAGCACCACAGAGGGCGCATTCCGGCGCATTCGTTGTATATTATTGTACCTTGTTTTTTGATGCAAAAATAAACTTTCAACTTCAAACTTCAAACAGTCCCGGGTGTACAAGGGCTAAGTTGGCCGAGGAGAGGAAGGCGCGGGATTGTAGCTGGCGCCACGCCACCTTCTGCAATTCAGTGAGAGATTTATGTGGAGGGAAATAGGCATGACGTTCACGGTAGTGCATAATGACCTCGTGGTAAGCGACCATACGATCTCGAGCGTCTCCCCAGGGGCTGGCGGCTCCTGCTCGGCTGACGAAACCTTGAGCTAAAGAATTAGCCGTCTCGTTACCTGGTTGTCCAGCGTAGACCGGAACCCAGAGAAGCTGAGTAGGTCGGGTAGGGACGGGAGACCGGCTAAAAAGCCGGAAAGCGTGTTCGGAAATGAGGCCTTTCGGAAAGTTTCGTGTCGCTGTCTACAAATAAGTGAAAGGTGGTGTCGCTGATAAGTAGTTGCGATTACTAAGGCTACTGCCGCTTCCTTCGCTTCCGCGGAAGTTAAGCGATAACAGTACCTGAACAGCACAGATGCTAGGGCACATAGACTGATTATTCCTATAAAAAAGATTCGTTAGATTTGTAGAAAACCCCGGAATTTAGGCCCACATTAACATCAACATTCGCACCCAATTCACGTACGGAGAGGTTCTAAAACATCCCTACCAGGGTTCGCGCAGGAGCCACACCCATCTGCAAAATACACATGAGGCACTTCAACGGTAAATCCCGGCGCGGTGGTGAAGTAGTAAGACGCCCGGACACTGAGCCGGATTACCTGGGTTTGATCCCGATCGCTGGCGACTGCCTTTCGATGGAGGCGAAACAGAGAGGCTTCGTGTGATGTGCGATGTCAGTGCACGTTAAAGACCCCCAGGGGGTGGAAATTCTTCAGAGCCCTCCACTGCGGAACCTCTTTCGTTCCTCATTCACTCCCATCTTTCGCACGTCCCTTGGTTCATATAACAACTGTGACAGATACTGTGCCTTTCCTAAACTGTGACCCATCATTATTAAAATATTTTCAACGGTAACAAGGATGAACAACAAAAACGCTTGGAAATAAAAAAACCCACTTACTCGCCTGGCTGTCCAAGCACAGCTCGAGTTGGACTTCTGTTCCTCCGGAGCAAGAAAAAACACGAATGCCGCGGTGTATGCACCTCGCCTAACAAGTAATGGAGGCTTGGCAGTTAGGCGAAGATACCAGAAAGCATCACAATGTACTCAATTAACAAGGTGACGTAACCTATGCAAAGGTAAATAAAAAGCTTCACCAAGCTGGCGCTAGCCACGTGCCATCACTAATATCGAAATCGTAAGTTATTCGACCCAAATTGTGGGTCCGCTCGAACTACTACCATGGTATTGCTAAGAAGCGGCGCTTCATTTGTTAGAGCATGCCGAAAATTGCTTTCCCAGCAAATCCCAAAAGCCGCAGAACAATTCAGGACAAATTGTTTTGCTTTTTGTCTAGTTTAAAGCAGCTTCATATACGTAGACACTCCGTGTACATAGAACAGCTCGATCAGCATTTCTTCATCTGCAAGGCACATTTTTACGTAATTTAGGGTGTTGATATACAGTTCAATGGATAGGACCAAAGCGATGACAATATAAGCAAAGAGGACGATCAAATCCGAAAGCGTGACATGATGATATTTGCGGTTCAACAGTTAGCACTTTACCAGGAAGCCTATTCTCGACAATTCGCCATTTTTTCAAATTATGACGTACGCATGACGTGTGCAGTAGGACGGCGCCAGGTTACGTAAGCACACAATTGGGTTACGCATTCTGAAGAAAAAGCAAAATAAAGCGACAGAAAAAGCGCACTGTCGTCTGCTACTATATATTGGCGCCAAGTATGAAAAACGACAGTGCTCTTGCAGGAACCGATACACTGTGGTGCATTCTGTGATTCGGAAGCCACGGGTTGCAGTGAGGCGAGTGCACTATGTTGTAACGTTGCGGTATGAGTGTGTCATGACATACTTGCGATCGAACATTTGGCATCAGCTATGCACAGCAAGGACGGCAACGGAATATTCGCAGTGGTGCTAAATTGGAGCGGAAAATTGCATTGCTATTCATAGGCACCGATGGCCTCTCACATTCACTTTTCAGCGCCTTTTAAATCCAGGAACTAAAACTTTCAAGTACTTGGTTGTAAAAAGGAAGAGTCAACAGATTTCCAAAATATTTCAAGCACTGATGACGAGGCGCTGGCGCAGCTGGCATTGTCCACGTCTGAGGACAACGCTCGCGGTCTCAAACTATCAATTACTGTTAGGTACTGGTTGTACTACCCCCTTTTTCAAAAAGCCGCATTATGACCAGCTACCGTCCGGTAACCAAGTTAGCTTAAGTTTCTTACATATTGTGTCGGCACGAGTTGTTTAGAGCGCGGAAAGCAGCGCAGACAGAGAGATGAAGGGAGACAGAGAGAGGAAGAGTCTTCTACACACATACGCACAACACACACACGAAGTGGAAGGCATACACTGGTTTTTACACCTAGTCGGATAATTTTCATGCGCAGGCGTGCGAAAAGCTCTTGCGAAACGGAAAAGATGTCCGAGAAAGAAAATGAAACAAATAAAAAAAACGAAATAGCAGGAAGGTTAATTAAGCGATGCCCAGGGTACAATACACGTGCAGAAGTGGATAAATGGAGACTAAGAAAGAAAACGAGAGATGACTTCGGAAATTGAGGTATGAAGCTAGAGCGGCGCCGCGCGGGTGCGCAACCTTCTTGTAGAAACGGTAAAATGCAAATTGTCACAAAATTACATCATCGAATTAGAGTGTACCGTCATAACGCAACTCCGGAGTACTTATCTTTTTTTCTTAAAAATAACCAAATGGCGAGCCCGAATGCATATTTAAACAAAACTTTATATATAAAAAACATCAGATATGGCAAGCAAACTGGTGTCATGTACATGGAATATACATTCCTTTATTAAAATAGAAGCTGTGATTATTTTGCTTGCTTTTTCATTGTGGAAAGGCTGTTCAATTCATTAACATTGCAATGAGTGCATAGTGCAAGACAAAAAAGGCAGTGTTTAGGGCCGGCGTTTAAAGTCTTTGGTGATCTCTCGCTTCCTGTCGCGCGAAGTTCCTGCACTGCAATCCAACCATGTGACCGCCCTACTGAAAAATCCTGTATAACATTCGTCTAGGATATCGTATACAGGTTTACTGTACAGGATCTGGGTTTTAGATTTGGGGGCTAATTCAGGAAATTCCTGTACTGCTCTGGAAAGTCCGAAATTAAACCGCGCAGACCTCTGAAAACGGAATTGCCTGTATGGTTGATGGCCCTCGTTTCCGGAAAGAAACGCGTCACCAGGGTGGAAAAAGCATGCAACAATATAAAATAAACCACTACATTTATTAATAAATAAAATAAAACAAGAATAAAAAGAAGATTTTACTACCAAGTGTGGAATCGAACCTCGGTCCTCACATTATTCAGACGGGCACCTTAACCACTACTTACGGCTCTTTTTCCCTTTATTTAAGCTACCTCTAGATGCATATGGCATAAGATTTTTACCTTTTCCTAATACAGAGGAGTTTTCCTTTGATACAATATTGCTCCTGGGCCTCCAAAGCTTGTGGAAAACCAGAATGAAGTATAACAATGCAGATATACAAGTCAATCCTGTACGAGAACCTTTCATACACAGTGATCTGCGGTTCAGGGAAGTGCATATGACACTCCCCGAGCAGCCACAATGGATTCATGTGCTTGACAGTTTGGTAAAACTTAAAAAGTTTTAACCCGCCGTGTCACGCGAAAGTGTGCTGGCACGTTTTTTTGTTCATTGTCTTGTTTTGAATGACCACTACTCTACGGCGGATTGTGGTTACAGTGGTTATTATTCAGTATATGTAGCTACTTTTGCTGTTTCGTACTTTGTAAAATTTCCTTAGCTGTATAATTTGTGGCCGTAATTCACCGATCGCCCTTTAAACATGCCTAATATCTTTGCAGGCTACCACGAGGGTTCACAAATGTGCCGTATCTTTATAATGCGTCGCTTTACTGAAGGCAAACCTTAATATATCATAATTTACTAGTGCTGATGTGTTTTTCATCGTCTACGAACGCTTGTAAGGTTTCCTACAGAGATATCCGGTGCACTAATACTTGTAATACTAGGCGTTTTAGCTTCACATACTACCAGCGGAGAATTGATGTCAATGAATACACTTCCGACTGAGCGGTTTCAATATGTAAACATTCGAGAACGCGTCGCCCGGTGTGCGGCTATCTGCGCATCTTTCGATGGTCAGCGATGTTTGTTTATTTTTCTCGAACAGTTTTTTGTCATCGCTAGCGAAACGATACGTTCGTGCTTCCACTTTCGCGTTGAATGGGGCAGATCTTCAGTCGCAGATATGAAGATGCACCGCAAGATCGTAGAAGCTGCAGCGACTGTTGCACATGCAAAAGCAAAAACGCAATGCGTGTATGTACTTGCTAGCGCACACATCCACGGCTTCATATCTTCTAGGTATTTGCGAAACAACGCGTGCTCCACATATACAGGAAAGTTGTAACATATAATATGTATGGTTTCATGCTTATTTAGCGCGAAGGCATGTTCCGACGTTGTAATCCTGATTGAGATTCACGATGTGCCCGAATTGTACTGAGAAGCGGAAATACTCTGACCCGTATAATTTACATTCATATCGGGTTTGTCCGGTTTCTGTTAAACCTGACATGACTTGTCCTGTATATGAGGTCAATACAGGACTGGTCCGCCCTGTTTCATATCCATACCGGACCAGAATGTCATGTATGAGATGCATACTGGAAATGGTCTGCCCTATATTAACTGTATACCGGACCGCACCACCTGATTGAGATTCATACTGGCATGACCTAGCCGATATAAACTTGTTTAAGCTTCGTACAGGACGCGTCACACCGGAATGAAATTTATACGGGATAATATAGGACCGGCTCAGAAGTGGGCTCTTGACAGTGGGCAGTTCATTTCAGCTCATTCGTAATACAAGCGTAACTGCTTCCCTTTCTATCATATTGCCGCGAACTGTTCAAATCTTTATTTGTTCCTGTTCGACAGCCGCTGGCATGTGGCCTCATCATTGTTAGTCTGGCGCACTTATCATTTCTGTATCTCGTGTTTGTTCATGCTCGTTGTCGCGGTACGGCGCGTTATCATTTTCTTTGTCGCGAATGATGCGCCGAGATCTGTCTGAAAGATTCCGATCACTCGCGTATGTTTCCACAATGTTCCAGGTTGTGCTACTAGCAGTTTGCGACGTTATCTAGATTATTCTGAGCAGCCTTTAAATTGAGCGTTGACGAGTGCGACGGGCATTCTCTGTTCGACGATCGACGAGCACGTTTGTTGCTTTCGCCGCCGCCGAATTGCTTAGTTCTTTTGCGGGCGCACGTCAGCCCAATATAGAGTTTCTTCAGTGCAATCACCGACTCTTCATTTGTGTCATCGACCTTGTCACCACCACATGACATCTGGTAGAGGTGCTGCCCTTCATCCTTCAAGCGAAGACCCCAGCCTTGTTCTTCTTGCCCTGGGGGACCAGCCAACAGGTCACCGAGCCAGCCGACGACTTAGAGGGTTACAACCCGAACACGGTCTGCTGCCTGACCCCGTTAGACACCGGAACGCATTAACTTCAAAAATGGTCCAGTCAATAGCACCAGTTTGGTGCAGCCGCGGGAACCACCCATCTTCCAAGGACTTCCCACTCAAGATCCGTAGGACTGGATGGACCTCTTCGAATGTATTGCAGAGTTCAATGGCTCTAACTACGAAGCAAAGTTAAGGCAAGTATATTTTGCTCTTCAATGACCTGCCCGTATATAATTCCAAAATTACGAGGCAGCTTTGAAGCATTGGGAGATCTTCAAGAAAGAGTTTTTGACTGCCTTTGCCAGTGTCGTTTGCAAGGAAAGAGCCAAGGTGATTCTTCAATCAAGCCTTCAACTTCCAAACGAGCCCGTCCGGGTCTACATAGAGGAGATGAAGCGCCTATTTCGCCGCGCCGACCCTAACATGACTGAAGGTGAGAGAGTGAAATTTTTAATGCGAGGCGTTAAAGAGTCACTTTTTGCAGGACTTGTGCGGAACCCGCCGAAAACTGGACAAATTTGAAATTGAAGCATCGACCATGGAGAAGACGTTGGACACAAGGATGCGCCACTACGAGCGACCACTTCAACCGGACTACTCACGCCACTACCACAGCGCATCTGCAAGCAGAGAAAGCTTTCGCGACCTTATCCATGAGATCGTCCGAGAGGAACTTCGTCGCATACTGCCATCATCCTAACAACCCCAGGTTGCGACGCTCGCGAACGTCGTCCGTGAAGAAGTCCAGAAGCCCTGGGCGTTCCTCAAACGACGGCTGCGACAGTTCCAGCCCAAGAGGCAACAGCGATGAACTACACTGCTGCATTACGTCGCCCTACACCCCGACGTGATGACTTTCCAAGCCCTCTCCGCCACCGTCCTGTTCCTGAAAGCCGGCCCTTGGCCTCCGCTCGCCAAGCTTACCAACGAACCCCAAGCCCCGGTAAGTGCGACGCCTGGAGAACTGCGAACAAGCCATTATGCTTCCACTGCGGCGAGACCGGTTACATTCTACGCCACTGCCAGTATCGAAGAATCGGCCTCCGCGGATTTACAGTCGACGCCCCACGACCCCGCCCCGGTGAACGACCTCAAGAAATCGAGAACTACCTACGTAGCGGTGAGTTGGCGCCACAAACCTGTCGATTCAGGTCCCCATTGCCGTACAGGGTCCGCTTTTCGTCCCCAGGCCGCAGCTACGATGACAGTGTGCGAGGGAGGTCCCCAAGCCCTCGTAGGGGAAACTAAACGTAGCAATCTTTGGAGGTGAGGTTGCTATACAGCGAACTAATGAATAAGCTCCGCCGCAGACGACGAGTAATGACGACGCCGCTATGACGCCCACAATACTTGTGAAGATGCCCTCGACACGCCAAGGCGTCAACATCCAAGACGACACGACCCAACCTCGAGCTACCAATGCCGCCCAGCGAACTGACAACGGTGTGCCCCAGACGCGACCTCAGCACGAGACGAAGCAGAGATCGGACACCGAAGCCAATGTACAATACAAGGATGCGAACAAGCGACCTTGAGATTGCTGTCGACTGACGCACGCTTACCGCCCTAGTGGACACTGGTGCGGACTACTCTGTCATCAGTGGAGCTCTCGCCGCCCAGCTCAAGAAAGCGACGACGACTTCAGACGGCCTGATAATCCGGAACGCTGGTGGTAACCTTATTACGCCATCGGGGCGATGCACCGCAATGGTTCCACTAAATGGACGTACCTACCCTACTAGCTTCGTCAACCTACAGCACTGTTCCCGCGATGTGATTCTGGGCATGGATTTTCTGAACGAACATCTAGCGGTCATCGACCTCCGATTCAAACTAGTCAAGCTTTCGACTGACAAAGCCGTACCTACTACGAGAACTTCGGCGCATCACGTCGCTCTCAACGTCTTCGACGGACAATTGACCGTACCACCCCGATCAAGCATCATCGCTCCTGTGGTTTCAACAGAAGTCAATACCACGAAAGGGGTGGCCGAAGGAAACAATAAGTTGTTACTAGATAGAGGACTTGGCATCATTAGAGGCATCGTCCGTTTCCGTCATGCACAAGCTCATGTCCTCGTCACAAACTTCATCGACGAATACCGGCACCTGAACAAGGGCACTACGATTGCTTTCCTTGACGAGATAGCGAAAATCAGAGAAGTCTTCGCCTTCCCAAGCAAACTTGAAGACGATGCACCCAAACAAGCCAAGCATACCAATTTCGACGTTAACCTGGCGCTCCCTGGGACGGAAAAGATCGGATTCGCACTCTTCTTGAAAGCTACAGTGAGTGCTTTTCTTCAACATCGAAGGTGCGGCAAACTTTGTTGGCAAAGCATCGTATCATTACGGACGAAAACACTCGAGCGCTACGTCAAAGCTCCTACCGTGTATCGCCACGAGAACAGCCATATACGATCAAGTTGAGACAATGCTGCGTGATGACGTGATCCAGCCATCCAACAGCCCCTGGGCGGCACCAGTCGTTTTGGGGAAGAAAGACGGCACACTTCACTTCTGCGTCGAGTACCGCCGCTTGAATAGCATAACTAAGAAGGATGTCTACCCACTTCCCCACATCGATGACACACTGGACCGGCTGTACAATGCTAGGTACTTCTCATCAATGGACCTGAAAAGCGGATATTGGCAAATTGAGGTCGACGAAAGAGATCGCGAGAAGACCGCATTCATCACACCGGACGGCATTTTCGTGTTAAAGGTGGTGCCATTTGGCCTCTGCTCCGCACCAGCCACATTTCGACAAGTAACGGATACAGTCCTGGCTGGCTTGAAGTGGCAGATTTGCCTGGTGTACTTGGATGATGTTGTCTCGTCAAACTTTGAAGACCACCTGAAACGGCTGCAGACAGTGTTGGAAGCCATCAAATCATCGGTTGTGGTTGTAGAAACATTTTATTGCCATTTGCAACAAATATTGGGGGCGAAGCCCCCGGCATGACTCTTCGGTGCTCCCTTACTACATCGGAGACACCCTCATAAGGCAAAAGAAAGCCCTTGAAGACCACTCCTGCTCATAGCAATGGAAATGATCTTCCTTTGGTCTTGACTTGAGGTGCTCTTCATGAGAGACTCCCAGTAGGACTCTGCTAAGTGCGGTGATGGGTGATGAGGAAAGCTGGGGCATGTAAGAAGGATGGGTTGGAAGTGTGCTGGTTTGCCACAGAGTGCATGAGGATGAAAACTGGTCTTGTTATCAGGCATGTAGATGTGTAGGGTATTGAGCCATCTGAGTCTGCAAGCTTCGCAAGATTCCGATCACTCGCGTATGTTTCCACAATTTTCCAGGTTGTGCTACTAGCAGTTTGCGACGTTATCTAGATTGTTCTGAGCAGCGTTTAAATTGAGCGTTGACGAGTGCGACGGGCATTCTGTGTTCGACGATCGACGAGCACGTTCGTTGCTATCGCCTCCGCCTAGCTGCTTAGTTCCTTTGCGGGCACAAGTCAGCCCAATAAAGAGATTCTTCAGTGCAATCACCGACTCTTCATTTGCGTCATCGACCTTGTCACCACCACGTGACAATATATACCACGGTTTTCCCTTCAGAATTGCTTATATATACCATCCAGACATCATGAATACCACTGCTAAAAATCCGTTTTCACGCTTACGTCATTTTTACGTCATCTCAAAAAGGCATTTCGACAAACGAAATTTTGCGCCACAAATTTGAAACACGTGACTGTTCTGTGAACCAATCAGAGAAACAAAATGGCGCAGAACGGCTGCCATGTGTATTGAGAATAGGGTCCCAGATAGGTTTGCGGTATTTCAGTTACATTCATGTGTATACTGTCACGTGGTGTGACGAGGTCGATGACAAAAATTTTTTGTGTATGGTCTGTCAGTGCACTCAAGAAACTCTTTATTGGGTTGACTTACACCAGAAAAAGAACTAAGCCATTGGGAGGCGCCGAGAGCAACAATCGCGCTCGACGGTCGTCGAACAAAGAATACCTGTCGCACACTTCAACGCTGATTTCAAAGGCGGCTCGAGCCATCTCGATAAAGTAGCAAACTGTTACTACCAAACCTGGACATTGTAGAAACATACAAGAGTGACCAAATTCTTCGAGACCGATCCCGGCGCATCTTGCTCAATAAAAAAAACTGATATAGGTGCGTGTCGTGACATCGAGTATTAACTAACAAAGAATTCATGTTCGTGCCGGAAACGGAGGGATAACGCCGCATGCTGGCGGCCGCAAAAAGCAACCAATACAGGTTTGAAGGTTTCGCGGCAATACTTGTGGTTCCGGTATTCAATATTAATCAATGTCTGCATCCGCACTTGAATGAGCGACGATCATGTAAACTAGCTCCCGCGACAAAATCAACAACTGCTGAGATTTGCGCTATTTATCTGTGTCTTAGGTTCACCTCATGTACATGATCCGCGTATGTGGGTAGTCTTTGGCGAATCTGAGTCTGCACGGAAATCTCTTGAAAGCGCTAGTCCCATAGTGTGCAAGGCTTGACTGAAATATGAAGTCCTCAAAGAAACTTCAAGGCCACAAGAAAGACGCATAGTACAGTCCTCCAATGAATACCCGGATTTGGTCATATTTCTGGAAAGAGAAGCATATGCGGGCGCTATGCAAGCGCAGTCTATTGCCCTTACTTCTTACCTTCCGTTCTCGAGAAGAGCATTGTTCTGGTTTTTATGTTCAAGTGTAATGAAAAGAATAAAAGGATTTGGCCTGAACAGAACCATAAAATCAGATGCACATTTCATCGATCCTTTATTGCGGTTCATTGCACTGATTTCTAACAGCAAGAGTTTAAAAGCGCGCTCACCAAGATACTCAGTTGGGCGAGTTGGTACTTATTCATTATTAATCTAAACAGCGCGAATACGAAGACAAAGGAAAAGATAAAAGATAGCCACAGTACAAGCGCTGACTCACAACTATGCCTAAGCCCTTTACTCCAAGGCCAGAAAAAACAAACATGAAGAAAATGAAACAATCACGTTAAACAACCCCTGGGTTCACCTGCTGCACAAAAAGTCACTTAAAAGACACCTCTTTGCTTTAAAGAGCGAGGGAAGTCTTGCTGACACACGTATTGTCCATTGAAATGAAATACGATTCCACTATCTCTCACGTCATCTTCTCTTTGTGACGATACAAAATCCTAACCTTGTCAAACTTAGGAGTGCACTTCTTCTCCTTCTTCATTACGTCACACATATGCAATGTGATACCAGAAACATTTTGTCCATTCCACTTTCCAAGTTGTTCAGGTGTTCCTGTAGTCTCTTATTATTACATCAACCTATTTGTCCTATATAGTGGTGAAGGAGTGTTTAAAAACGCTCCTTCATCCCTTGCATTTGGGAACGGCTTACACGAAGCATTTCCTTCATCGAGCAGGCCGTGATGACAGCTCAAGGGAGCATCATAATCCCTCGACTCTTCGGCAACATGCGCCCATAATACCACAAGAAATTAAGGGTAAAGAAAGCAATAGCATCTCAAGATAAGGGCTTGATGGGCTAGTTGGTGCTGCATAATATTCAGAAATGTGGCGCAACAAACACAAACACAAGAGAAGACGCACACCACACGCGCACACTACCAATTGTAATAAGGATCTGAAAACACTTCCTCTTCACCACTCCTCTTCTGCTACACTCAAGTACATCTTCTCATTTTCCTCTTCTTTACCGAAGGGATATTGGCACTTTCTTCATCGCAGAACCTAAACATCGTCCAAGCATGGAAGTCACCAATTCTACATTGTCCTGTTTCTCCACACCTCTGTTTTGCCCAGAAACTCATACCACGCTGGACATTCACAAAGATCACCACATAGTCACATAGTCACACACTAATAACCACCTCCACACATGTACAGTAGGACATGTCCATCCACAACACATCACTTGTGAAGTCCCTATGTATTGAAATACTTTAACCTGCCAACGAAGTCCATGTACTTGAGGGAAAAAGATTCTTTAAACTACCATTTCTACCAAGCCACGAAGTCCATGTACTTGAGGGAAAATGATTCTTTAAACTAACATGGCCACAATACGTGAGAGGTGTACGTCCAAAAATAACAGCTTTAGGCCAAGAATAACAGCTTGAGGCCCGATAATAATTTCGTTCTTTGCATTACTCAGGAGGAATGATCAATAAAAGTAAATTCTTTTCTACGTAAACTCAACGAAGCTTCACTAATACATCTGTCTTCTTTTTTTCTGTATCCAGTACGCCTCTAAAATTTCGAGCGCCATCTTATCCCAACTCTTCCCTAAAATGTTAAGCCTGCTAAACAACGGCTCACACTTGCACTTCTCAGAGTGCAGGGGTAAATTTGACCCATTGCGATTTTCTATGGACTTCTCGCGTTCCCTCGTTCTATCATTGATACATCTTCCAGTTTGCCCTATATATACTTTACCGCACGTCAGTGGGATCTCATAAATCACTCCCACCCGACATCCAATAAAACTCTCAGTTCAGTTCAGGCGTTCAGTCGTGTCCGACTCTTCGTGACCCCATGTACCATGTCACGCCACGCTTTCCGGTCTCTCACTATCTTCTTAACATCACATAGCTTCATCTGCAATGCCTCGAGAATGCCATCTAACCATCGCGTTCGCTGCCTACCCCTTCTCCGGCGACCCTCAACCTTTCCCAACATCAAATCTTTCTCCAGCGACTCCTCTCTTCTCATCAGATGACCAAAGTAGCTGAGCTTTAACTTTAGAATTTGACCCTCCAATGAGCAGTCAGGGTTTATGGTCGACAATATCGACTGATTTGATCTTCTGGCAGTCCAAGGAACTCTTAAGAGTCTTCGCCAGCACCACAATTCAAACGCGTCAATTCTTCGGCGGTCAGCCTTTTTCACAGTCCAACTCTCGCATCCATACATCACAATTGGAAAAACCATAGCACGGGTTATACGGATCTTGGTTGGCAGACTAATGTCTCTGCTCTTTACTAGGCGGTCAAGGCTAACCATTGCTCTCTTTCCCAGAAGCAGGCGTCTCCTAATTTCATGGCTGCAGTCTCCTACCGAGGTAATCTTGGCGCCCAAGAACAGAAAATCTGTCACAGCTTCCACTTCTTGTCCATTGATGCTCCAGGACTTGATAGGGCAAGACGCCATGATCTTCGTCTTTTTAATGTTCAGTTTAAGCCCAAACTTCTCACTCTCTTCTTGTACGCGCATCAGAAGTCTCTTGAGATCCACTTTACTTTCTGCCATTAAAGTGGTATCATCCGCATATCTAAGGTTGTTGATGCGTTTTCCAGCGATCTTCACTCCAGCTGAAGACTCGTCGAGACCGGCCTTCCTCATGATGCACTCTGCATATAGGTTAAATAGGCAGGGCGACAGTATGCAGCCTTGCCTCACCCCTTTCTCAATCGGAAACCAATCAGTAAGACCATGCCCAGTTCTGACTGTGGCCTCTTGCCCTTCATAAAGGTTCCTGAGGATACAGATGAGGTGAATTGGAACTCCCATCTCTTGGAGAGCTTGCCACAATCTGCTGTAATCTACGCAGTCAAACGCTTTCGCATAATCAATAAAGCAGAAGTAAATGGGTTTCTGGAACTCTCTTGCTTTTTCCATGATCCAGCGAAGGTTGGCAATTTGGTCTCTAGTTCCTCTGCCCTTGCGAAACCCAGCATCAACTCTTTACATGCTTTTTATTGCATTGTCCTTCTTTTCTCTTCCCTATTAATGCACATAACCCGCCCAGTTTTTTCGGGACAGAAAACACAACTGGCACCTCGAACCTACCTGCCACCTTTTTCAGACATTGTGCAGCTCTATGTATATAAGGGATCACTTGTGGTTGTTTATTTCTCAACATATCTGCCGTTATTCATTTCCCTTTCATTTTCTGAAGCAGAGACTCTGCTACCCCACAAATAATCATAACCGGGAAACCAGCCACCTCAAGCCTTTGTAATTGATTATTAAAGCTTTCCTCTGCCATATGTACACATGATTTTAACAAGGCCGACTCCAAACAAAGGAAAGCTATCCCTCTTTAAACAGTCTTTGAATGAGCTGAACCATATGGAAGTAGCTGTTTTTTAGCCCTGGGAAAATACTTCCAACACACTTCCCCATCACAATTTTTTATATTTAAATCAAGAACCTGCAATGTGTTGTTCACCGGCAGCTCATGAGTAAATGTTAGTCCTTTTTCTTGTATCTTAAAAATAGAAAGAACACTTTCCACGCTTTGAATCACTGCAGAGCCCTTATCCACATTGACTAAGAAATCATCAACATATCTAAATCTTTTAAAAACTGAACCATTAAGGGATGTATAAATTGCTCTGTCAACAAAAGATAAAAAGATGTTACACAGAACTGGGGCAAAGCATGACCCTATACAAATGCCCCTTTCTCTGCTCATACATATCGGTTCCAAACGACACAACAGTATACTTAAGGTAAAACTCGAGTAGGGCTAGAAAATTGTCAGCATTGACACTAGCAGAGTTCTGAAAGTCTATAGTGCCATTACTTTCAATGCATTCCCGCACCGGTTCAAACAATTCTAAATGCCGCACCGAATAGAACAAATCCTCTACATCAATAGAAATAAGTACCCAAGATTGATTTGATCTTTTAAAAAAATTGATCACATCAAAAGAATTCTTAGTAGCAAAAGGATCATGAACCTCCAAACCTTTTAAATGTTTAAGAAGATACCGGCTGATCTGCTGCTGCCACGCATAACGTTCACTCACGATACATCTGAAAGGCGAGTCCGGTTTATGAGCACTACTGCAGAAGTGGTGAAGATTTTGAAAGGAATAATCTTCGATTACTTCAAACGGACAAAGAAGGGGGTTTTGCTGTGATACCGGCTGGACTTTTTGAAGAGAAGGGGACAATTGCAATTCAGAAAAATTTCTTTAAAGTGAAGAAGAAAGTTTGCAGAACAGAAGCTATTGCGCTATGTAATGATATGCAGCTCACCAGCTTGGCAAAGGGGATCAGTGATTGCAAGAAGGCTTGTTTGGAATTTTTTTTTTCACTGTTAAGACTCATAAAACGGACTCGCCTTTCAGATGTATTGTGAGTGAACGTGATGCGTGGCAGCAGCAGATCAGCTGGTATCTTCTTAAACATGTATAATGTTTGGAGGTTCATGATCCCTTTGCTACTTAGAATTCTTTTGATGTGATGAATTTTTTAAAAGATCAAACCAATCTTGGGTACGTTTTTTCTATTGATGTAGAGGATTTGTTCTATTTGGTGCCGCATTTAGAATTGTTTGAATCGGTGCGGGAATGCATTGAAAGTAATGGCACTATAGACTTTCAGAACTCTGCTGGTGTCAATGTTGAAAATTTTCTAGCCCTACTCGAGTTTTACCTTAAGTCTACTGTTGTGTCGTTTGGGACCGATATGTATGTGCAGAGAAGGGGCATTTGTACAGGGTCATGTGTTGCCCCAGTTGTGTGTAACATCTTTTCATCTTCTGTCGACAGAGCAATTTATACATCTCTTAATGTTTCAGGTTTTAAAATATTTAGATATATTGATGATTTCTTAGTCACTGTGGATAAGGGCTCTGCAGTGATTCAAAGTGGGCAAAGTGTTCTTTCTATTTTTAAGATACAAGGAAAAGGACTAACGTTTACTCATGACCTACCGGTGAACAACAAATTGCAGTTTCTTGATTTTAATATGAAAATTTGTGATGGGGAAGTGTGTTGGAAGTATTTTCCCAGGGCTAAAAAATAGCGAGTTCCATATGGTTCAGCCCATTCAAAGACTGTTAAAAGGGGGATAGCTTCCCTTTATTTGGAGTCGGCCTTGTTAAAATCATGTGTACATATGGCAGAGGAAAGCTTTAATAATCAATTACAAAGGCTTGAGGTGGCTGGTTTCCCGGTTATGATTATTTGTGGGGTAGCAGAGTCTCTGCCTCAGAAAATGAAAGGGAAATGAATAACGGCAGATATGTTGACAAATAAACGACCACAAGTGATCCCTTATGTACACACTGCCTCAAAAAGGTGGCAGGTAGGTTTGAGGTGCCAGTTGTGTTTTCTGCCCCCAAAAAACTGGGTGGGTTGTGTGCATTATAGGGAAGAGAAAGAAAGGACAATGCGATAAGGAGCATGTAAAGAGTTTTATTGGATGTCGGGTTGGAGTGATTTATGAGATCCCACTGAGGTGCGGTAAAGTATATATAGGGCAAACTGGAAGATGTATCAATGATAGAATGAGGGAACACGAGAAGTCCATAGAAAATGGCAAGGGGTAAAATTTACCCCTGCACTGTCAGAAGTGCAAGTGTGAGTCGTTGTTTAGGAGGCTTAACATTTTAGGGAAGAGTTGGGATAAGATGGCGCTCGAAATTTTAGAGGCGTACTGGATACAGAAAAAAAGAAGACAGATGTATTAGTGAAGCTTCGTTGAGTTTACGTAGAAAAGAATTTACTTTTATTGATCATTCCTCCTGAGTAATGCAAAGAACGAAATTATTATCGGGCCTCAAGCTGTTATTCTTGGCCTAAAGCTGTTATTTTTGGACGTACACCTCTCACGTATTGTGGCCATGTTAGTTTAAAGAATCATTTTCCCTCAAGTACATGGACTTCGTGGCTTGGTAGAAATGGTAGTTTAAAGAATCTTTTTCCCTCAAGTACATGGACTTCGTTGGCAGGTTAAAGTATTTCAATACATAGGGACTTCACAAGTGATGTGTTGTGGATGGACATGTCCTACTGTACATGTGTGGTGGTGGTTATTAATGTGTGACTCTGTGACTATGTGGTGATCTTTGTGAATGTCCAGCGTGGTATGAGTTTCTGGGCAAATCAGAGGTGTGGAGAAACAGACAGTGTAGAATTGGCGACTACCATGCTTGGACGATGTTTATGTTCTGCGAGGAAGAAAGTGCCAATATCCCTTTGGCAAAGAAGAGGACAATGAGAAGATTTACTTGAGTGTAGAAGAAGCGGAGTGGTGAAGAGGTAGTGTTTTCAGGTCCTCATTACAGTTGGTAGTGTGCGCGTGTGGTGAGTGTCTTCTCTTGTGTTTGTGTTTATTGCGCTACATTTCTGAATATTAAAGCAAAAGCGCTGATTAAAAGAGCAAATTTATTCAGAGGACAATGGGTCACATACGTACACGCTGCAAGCGGCGAATCGGTTGTCGCAGTCGCCGTGGTATTCGAGAGTCTCTGTGCGCTAGTCACATCCGCAGACACCCGGAGGAGAACCAGACACACGGTTGAAGAGGTCGCAATTGCGCTCGCGTGCATCGCACCAAAGACTAGCTTGATCTTATGCGATAGGAAAGCTTCTATCTGGAATATCTGGAAAGAAAGGGTCTCGCAAGAAACCGCCCATATTCTATTCACAGCTTAAATCGATCAATAAATTACCCTTGTTTGGGTCCCAGAACACACGTGGGCCCCCGGCAACGATGCCGCCCACATTTTATTTACCCCGGATTGCTTGTTCCGGTCAATCGCGGATCCGCCCGACAGCCAAGACACATAGATTCTTACTCTTACCCAGAGGTAAAGCTGTGCTGCCGTCTATGGGAGTTTACATGGAGTTTCCTGACAACCGGTTCAGCCAGCATGGGCGCTCAAAACATCATGGGCCGGAGAGCTACCGAGAACAGGACTACAACTTTTGGCCAAAACTCATGCAAAGATAAACGTTGTTCTAACCTACACAATGTTCTAACATTCGGTTTTGTGAAAATAAATTGCACAATGAGAGAGAAAGAGCCATGTCAGTGTGAAATTTATCCAATATATGCGATGGCTCTTTTTCCTATTGGCTTAGTTTTGAGTAGCACAAATACCAATATTTCGTACTTAATAGGAACAGTGTGAAAGGAAAAACATTTTTTCAAAATGTTTCATAATCATCATCAGCCTGATTATACCCACTGCAGGGCGAAGGCCTCACCCATAATTCTCCGCTTAACCCGGTTCTGTGCTAGCTGCATCCACTTTCCCCTGCGAACTTCTTAATCTCATCCGCCCACCTAACTTTCTGCCGCCCCCTGCTACGCTTTCCTTCCCTTGGAATACAGTTTGTTACCCTCAGCGACCATCGGTTATCCTCTCTTCGCACTACATGTCCTGCCCATGTCCATTTCTTCTTCTTAATTTCTACTAGAATGTCGGTAACTTGAGTTATTTCTCTGACCCACTCTGCACGCTTTCTATCTCATAATGTTACCCCTACCATTTTTCGTTCCATAGCCCTCTGGGTTGTCCTCAACTTAAGTAGCTCTCTTGGTTAGCCTCCACGTTTCAGCCCCATAGGTGAGTACAGGCAAGATGCAACTGTTGTGTACTTTCCTCTTGAGCGATACCGGTAAGCTGCTAGTCATAATATGCGAGTGCTTGCCAAATGCGCTCCATCCCAATCTTATTCTTCTTGTTATTTCCTTTTCGTGGTCCGGATCTGCGGTCACTACCTGTCCTAAGTAGACATATTCGCCTACTACTTCCAGTATTGCGCTACCTAATGTAAACTGCTGTTCCTTCCCAAGGCTGTTGAACATTACCTTAGTCTTCTGCATATTGATTTTCAAGCCTACCTTTTTACTTTTCCTGTCTAGCTCATCAATCATTATTTGCAGTTCATCCCCCGAGTTGCTTAGCAAGGCAATGTCATCAGCAAATCGCAGATTACTGAGGTATTCTCCATCTACCCTTAACCATAACTGCTCCCATTCCAAGTCTCTGAATACCTCCTCTAAACAAGCTGTGAATAGTACTGGGGATATTGTGTCTTCTCCTTGCCTAACACCTTTCTTTACGGGAATTTTGTTACTTTCTTTATGCAGAACTATGGTAGCTGTGCAGCCACTATATATATATCTTCCAGCACTTTCACGTACGGCTCGTCTACCCCCTGGTTTCGCAATGCCTGCATCACCGCCGAGGTTTCAACTGAGTCAAATTTTCGTAATCAATGAATGCTATGTATAAGGGCGGGTTATATTCCGAGCATTTTTCTATCACCTGATTGATGGTATGGATATGATCGATAGTAGAGTACCGTTTCCGAAACCCTGCTTGATCCTTTGCTTGATTGCAGTCTAAGGTTGTCCTGATTCCATTAGCGATTACCTTAGTAAATACCTTATACGCAACAGACAGTAAGCTGATTGGTCTGTAATTTTTAAGGTCCTTAGAGTCCCATTTCTTGTGAATGAGGATAATGTTTGCATTCTTCCATGGTTCCGGTACCGTCGATGACACCAGGCACTGCGTATACAGGGTGGCCAGTTTTTCTAGCACGATATCCCCCCGTCCTTCAGCAAATCTGTAGTTATCTGATCCTCTCCAGCTGATTTCCCCCTTTTCATAGTTTCTAGTGCTTGCTTGACCTCGTCCTTCGTCACTGGTGGAAAATATTTATGGTTGCGCAATTACCTAAGGAAGTTCTTAGTGGTATTTCGGGAAAGAAACTTTTGTTGGCGACGTCTGCTTTTGCGCTCTCGCTACTATGGCTTTTGCGGTGTATGTAGGCACCTCGAGATGATGATGATGACGATGAAAAAGAAATATAATAGTAACGCCACTCCGCGCACTTGGGAAAAACCGACTGTCCCGCACCAAGTAGCACACTGGCCCATGGTGGCCATGGTGGCCGAAGTGCAGCGCCCTCAGCCTTTCCTCTAGTTAAATGTGTAAGAAACTCTATGCCAGGAGATGGACGAGCATTGGCGAACCTAGACAAATAGCTGAAGATTATAGATTTTGCGTCCGTGTGCTGTGCGATGTTACTGCACGTTAAAGATGCCAGGCAGGCGTTAGGATTGCAAAACATTTACTTCGTTGCTCAAGCAGGTGTAAAGAGAGGATGGCCGCTAGTCCATGACTGGTGACAACTCATTAGCCCGCTCGATAGCACGTAGCTGAATCTTCGGGTCCCAGCTGACCAGCCCGGCTTCCCACTAGTGGCTCAGGAAAAGGGAGCTGTATTAATTTCCCCTGAGGCAGATGATTTGGGCAGTTCCACAGAATGTGGTCGTATGTTGCTCTTTCACCGCATTTATTGCAGTTGGGTTGTATCTGGCCTGGGTACATCAGGTCAAGCACCGCCGGATTTAAAAGGGAGTGCGTTTGTAGACGGCGCCAGGTAACTTCCTGCGCCTCTGTTAAGTGTTTGTGGGGAGGCGGATATGTGCGCCTTTCCAGCCTGAAGTGGTGGGTAATATCATGGAAAGAAATTGACCCGTCGCTCGTGAAATTCGCGTCAAAGGACACGCTCACTTCCCGCTGGACGAAACCTCGGGCTTGCGCTAGAGCCGCCTCATACCCCGATTAGACGAGTGGAGCGGGACTCAGATTCGCTCAATTTCTCTAATCTGAGCTGAGGTGCTTTGGAGGATGCGGAGGGAGGTGGGCGTGATGCGGCACCTCACGAAATTGCGAAGGGCTGTTTTAGTATCACTGAATATAATATCAGCGTGGTGAAGTCCGGTGCAACCATATCGGAGTGCTGGGCTGCTATTGTGGTACTGGAAAGTGTTGACGACTTCCGCCCTAACAGCCCAGTCAAGCCGGTCTCCCCAAATGTCGTAAAAGGGTCTTACGGCCGCTTTCTCCACAGTTTCGGAGGAGGTGGTTGCAATTGATGCGGCCGTCAACTGGCAACCGTTCCCATTCTCACCTGTCAGGGCGCACGCTTGTCTCTAGATATGGATATATTCCGCCGCGTCCACATATGCTGCATTGACGTGTCTGCCGTACTTGGCATGTAGGACGTGAGTCTTCGCTATGCGTCGATCCTCGTGGTGGGCGGGTTGCATATTCTTGGATAAGGTTTTATTGAATAGAGCTCTCCTAATGTGTGTAGGTACCCGTGTTTTCGCGTCCTTCTCTGGAAGTTGCTGGTACATATGTATCTGTATAAGATGGCCGTTCCCGCGTTCGTGCGAGTGAGTCGTCGAGCTGAGAGACAAGGTGCGCCTTGCACAGCTCCGAAAGCTTGTTGTGAACCCCAAGGGCCAGCAGCCTTGCCGTAGACGTGCTGTGCGGGAGACCAAGGGCAGCCTTGTAGACCTGTCGGATTAGGCCCTCGACTTTCATTTTCTCTTCTAATTTCAATTGGTGCAGTATCTGTCACACGTGTTTCTGTAGAAACCTGAACCGCGCCGTAAAGGAAAAGAAGAAAGTAGGCCCCCTACCGTCTTGCTGATAGTCCACGGCTGTTGCGACGTGAGTCTTTCTCTAGCTGTTCTTTTTCTTTTTTTCTCTCTATTTTCTCCTGTCCACACGAGGCGGCGGAGGTGGCTAAGCTAGAGTCAGTAACAGGCCCGAGCATTTTCTTTTCTTTCTTCCTTCCGTCGCAACAACATCGTCGCCTGGCAGTGAATACAAGCTGGAATCGTCCCAAAGCCTGTCTGGTTATTTCACACCCGGATAGACGAGAGAAAAGATGAGAAATGTAAAACCTTCGAAGCGAGCAGGACCCGTGACAACATAATTTCCTAATGCCCTAGATCTCCGGTCCCTAAAGGTAACGTTTTGTGTAGAGAAGCCTGGGAGGCCCTACACTGAAGCGAGGTCCCCGCCTATCAGCAAAGAGCCATTCGCTTGCGCCTGCGGCTACGGAGAACCAATGTTGCTTCTGCAGTTCTTCGTCGCTGAAGAAGCGGCCCCCATTCCTGAAGCTGTGCGCCTGGAGCGCAATGAAAGCGGCCTCATAAATCGGTAGAAAATAAAGCTTTATTGAAAAAAATCAATCGGAATGAGACCGGCGCGGCTCGGCGCATGCCGATTGTCATGAACGGCGCATGTGCAGTCGTCGCTCCGGCAGCGCTTTGCGAAATGAGCTTCTGCTAGTCTAGTGTAGCTTTCGCTACAAAGCATTCCGCCAGCACTAACCGTGTGTTGGGCTTACGAGTATTATTCGGAAACAATGGCCGTTATGTACGTTAATTACTGATGCAATATGTGAGCTCAGTTCATCAACTGTTTCAGCATTTTGATAGGCTGAGGCAAAGAATTCGACCAAACATTGTGGGGTCCCATAGCCCCTTTAAGTGTTTCAAGCCGCACGCGCTTTTTCTGTTTGTGTTGTTTGCCCATGCAGCACGAGTACGCATGAGCGAGCTGCCTGGATTCGGGCCGGTATGTTATCGGTGCGAAACCGAGGGTAGATAAGCGCGGCGGAAACAAGGCTCATGGCTTTTGGGGCCGGTGGGAGGCCAGTGAAGGGCGTTCAGTGAGCGTCATAGGCCGACCGGATGTACACGGACGACGGAGCGAGGTCCTGTCAAATGAAGACGGAATCAGAGCCTGCACAAATGGCCTAGGAGTGTTTGTGTCAGTTGCTTTCACGCAAAGAGCAATGTTTTGGCATCGCCGTTAACGCTTTGGGCCTATTACTTGCCCTATTAGCGCCGCGGTGCGTTTTGTGTTGCCCTAAACCCAGTTCTGTTTTTTTATTGGGAGTCCATTCTCGCGCACCTAATAGCATGTTTTCATCGCAGTTTCGTCCAGTGTTGTTTCATTTTTACTTATGGTTTTTCTGTTGATTCGGAATAAATCATTATTTCTAGAAAAAACTCGTCAGGCGGGACCATGGCTCACGGACACGTATTCTAGAATGCGGAGCCTTCAACATGTAAGTACAAATTCAGAAAAGTTTTATTTTTCACACATGTCCCGCCGCCGTGGTACAGTGGTAAGACGCCCGATTACTGTGCCGGAGTTCCGGCTTCGATCTCAACTGCCGGCGGCTGCGTTTCAATAGAGACGAAACGGAAAGGCAAGTGTACTGCGCGATATCAGTGCCGTTAATAAAGATTCCCAGGTGCCTGAAATTACACCGTAGCCTCCACTACTGCTTCCCTTTCTCTCCTTCTCCTTTCCCTCCACCTTCCTCCCTTTCTTGGCGCGGTTCAGGTGTGCACAGAACAAGCGTGACAGATATTGCACCTTACTGCTCCTGTTATTCATTTTTCTGTATTATATTCCATATCCACTACTTCCCCTTCCACGAGGATACTCCGACTTTCCTTTCCTCAAAACCACTCAATTTTGTCTAACTAAATCTCGATGGCCCCTTCATGGATCACTGCCTTGTCGTGGCGGAGGGGCTTGCGAAACTCGATGAAGTCGTGAGCTCTGCTGTGTAGGGCCACCCAAGATAGACAGGTCACGGCAGAGAGTTCTGACAAAATGTGATTCACTGGAGTAGGTAATGGCAACCCACTCCAGTAATTCCTGCCAAGAAAACCCTATGGCCAGTCACAATACCATTATCGATATGGCGCCGGAAGATGAGCCCCCCAGGTTGGAAGGCGTCCCACATGTTACTGGGGATGAACAAAGGGCGTTTCCTAGTAGCTCCAGGACGAATGAAGCGGCTGGGCTAAAGCCAAAAGGACGCTCAGTTGTGGATGTGTCGGGAAGCGACCGGAAAGTTCGATGTTGCAAGGAGATATATCACATTCAACATGGAATGTAAGATCTATGACGCAAGGTAAACTGGATATCGTCAAGCGAGAAATGGACAGATTGAACATTGATATCTTGGGTATCAGTGAGCTCAAGTGGACCGGAATGGGAGAATTTAACTCCGGCGACCATTATGTCTTTTATTGTGGGCACGAATCCAAGAGAAGGAATGGGGTCGCTCTCATAGTAAACAGAAGAATGGGCAAAGCAGTGCTAGGGTACAACCCCAAAAACGACCGAATGATTTGACTTCGGATCCAAGGTCACCCTTTCAACATCACAGTTATCCAAGTCTATGCACCGACCACTGCTGCTGAAGAAGCTGACGTTGAGAGATTTTATGCGGACCTACAATGCCTTTTAGACCGCACCCCATCATCAGACGTCTTTTTCTCATAGGAGACTGGAATGCTAAGGTCGGGAGTGAAGAAATATCCGGATTTACAGGCAAGTTCGGTCTTGGTGAGCCAAATGAAGCCGGGCAGAGGCTAGTAGAGTTCTGTCAAGAAAACAACCTGACCATAGCGAATACTCATTTTCAACAGCACAAGAGGCGCCTGTACACATGGATTTCACCGGATGGTCTGTACAGGAATCAGATCGATTATATTATTTGCCGGCAGAGATGGAGAAGCGCTATACAAGCAGTAGAAACAATGCCTGGTGCCGATTGTGGCACCGATCATCAGCTTCTTGTTGCCAAAATTAAGCTTCGATTGAGGAAAACGCAGAAAACTAGGAGGCCTTTCAGGTATGATCTAGATCAGATTCCATTAGAATATGCTGTGGAAGTGAGGAATCGATTTCAAGAATTAGATCTAGAAGGCAAAGAGCCCGAAGAGATGTAGACTGACGTTCGTAATATAATACAAGAAGTTGCTACTAAGGTAGTTCCAAAGCAAAACAAATACAAAAAAGCAAACTGGTTATCTGAAGAGGCTTTGCAAATAGCTGAGGAAAGGAGGATGGCAAAAGGTATGGGGGAAAGAGAAAGATACAAGGTTCTCAATGCGGATTTTCAGAAAATAGCAAGGAGAGATAAGAATGCCTTCCTGAACATACAGTGTCAAGCAGTTGAGGACAACAGCCAATTAAGGAACACAAGAGCTCTGTATAAGACAATCAAAGATATCAAAGGAAGCTTCTGTGCTAAGCTGGGCGTGATAAAGGACAAACGAGGCAAGGACCTCACTGAAGCCTCAGAGATAAAGAAGAGGTGGCAGGAATACACAGAAGAACTGTACAAGAAGGACCCGGATGTGCAAACCCAACATAGGACGGTTGTGATTACTGATCTCGAGCCGGGCATCCTGAAGAGTGAAGTTGAATGGGTCTTAGCCAGCCTTGCTAAGAACAAAGCTAGCGGAATTGATGGTATTCCAGCTGAGTTGCTTCAAAACCTCAACCACGATGCTGTTAACACACTGCATACATTATGTCAAAAGATTTGGACAACCCTGCAGTGGCCACAGGATTGGAGGAGGTCAGTTTACATCCCCATTCCAAAGAAAGGCAGTGCCAGAGATTGTTCCAACTACCGCACGATCGCGCTTATTTCGCATGCTAGCAAGGTGATGTTAAAAATCCTGCAAGGTAGGCTGCAGCAGTATGTGGATCGGGAGCTTCCGGACGTGCAAGCTGGGTTTCGCAAGGGCAGAGGAACTAGAGACCAAATTGCCAACCTTCGCTGGATCATGGAAAAAGCAAGAGAGTTCCAGAAACCCATTTACTTCTGCTTTATTGATTATGAGAAAGCGTTTGACTGCGAAGATCACAGCAGATTGTGGCAAGCTCTCCAAGAGATGGGAGTTCCAATTCACCTCATCTGTCTCCTCAGGAACCTTTATGAAGGGCAAGAGGCCACAGTCAGAACTGGGCATGGTCTTACTGATTGGTTTCCGATTGAGAAAGGGGTGAGGCAAGGCTGCATACTGTCGCCCTGCCTATTTAACCTATATGCAGAGTGCATCATGAGGAAGGCCGGTTTGGACGAGTCTTCAGCTGGAGTGAAGATTGCTGGAAAACGTATCAACAACCTTAAATATGCGGATGATACCACTTTAATGGCAGAAAGTGAAGTGGAACTCAAGAGACTTCTGATGCGCGTACAAGAAGATAGTGAGAAGTTTGGGCTTAAACTGAACATTAAAAAGACGAAGATAATGGCGTCTTGCCCTATCAAGTCCTGGAGAACCAATGGACAAGAAGTGGAAGCTGTGACAGATTTTATGTTCTTGGGCGCCAAGATTACCTCGGTAGGAGACTGCAGCCATGAAATTAGGAGACGCCTGCTTCTGGGAAAGAGAGCAATGGTTAGCCTTGACCGCCTAGTAAAGAGCAGAGACATTAGTCTGCCAACCAAGATCCGTATAACCCGTGCTATGGTCTTTCCAGTTGTGATGTTTGGATGCGAGAGTTGGACTGTGAAAAAGGCTGACCGCCGAAGAATTGACGCGTTTGAATTGTGGTGCTGGCGAAGACTCTTAAGAGTTCCTTGGACTGCCAGAAGATCAAATCAGTCGATATTGTCGACCATAAACCCTGACTGCTCATTGGAGGGTCAAATTCTAAAGTTAAAGCTCAGCTACTTTGGTCATCTGATGAGAGGAGAGGAGTCGCTGGAGAAAGATTTGATGTTGGGAAAGGTTGAGGGTCGCCGGAGAAGGGGTAGGCAGCGAACGCGATGGTTAGATGGCATTCTCGAGGCATTGCAGATGAAGCTATGTGATGTTAAGATAGTGAGAGACCGGAAAGCGTGGCGTGACATGGTCCATAGGGTCACGAAGAGTCGGACACGACTGAACGCCTGAACTGAACTGAAGTCTCGATGGAGGCAAAACAAGGAAGCATCGTGTGCTGTGCGATGTCAGTGCACGTGTTGCGACTGTAGGAACAAGGAAAATAAAGTGAAAGGACCTCCTGCTTCCTATGTAGCTGATCCCCCTCTGCTGCCTCGTGCTGACAAAGAATGAAAATTTCAGAGGGCAGTTTTTGGACTACTAAATTGCGATGGGGTGAAAGCCATTATAACGCAGTGGGTCGTCGTTCTTCCCTACGGCCTGCCAAGCAAAGAATACAAAATTGTACTTCGTGCGTAGGGCACCATTTATCTCAATGCCGTCGGACCTGTCAAGTTGGCACTCTCCCTCTACGACATTGCCGAAATTAACAAGCACCTTGCAGTTACGGTTGATAAAGTCCGTATCAATCCAACCAACAACACTGTAACGGTGAGCACAGATAACACTGACCGGGCGCGTCTATACGCCAAAATTAAGGGTATTACTGTCGACTCTGTCACCACCCCGGTGGGCGCTTATGTTCCCGCACCGAACGACTCTGTCCGAGACATCAGATACAGAGCTCACAGCCATGAGACTGACACCGAAACTCTAGCTGAACTTTGAGCCCGCAATCCAGACATTCTTATTGTCACTGCTCATCGCATGGGACTCTTGACATTTCGTCGTCACTACTGGCAACAGCAAGCTGCCTCCCCACCGAAGGTACCTTGGCTTACCCTTTGAGGTCTCACTCTTCAAAGAGCGGCCGGAGGCCTGTTTCAACTGCCTCAAACTCGGCCACAGGGCCGATATCTGCTTCCTCCTACGTCGGAACGCTTGCCGTCGCAGTGGAGCCGCTCATGAGCCTCCTCCAGCTGATCAACCACCCGCGTGCGCATTGCAAGCTGCAGCCGGAACGGCAAGTATCGTTTCATGCTTTCTAGTCAATCGAAGACCACCGCATCAACCGTGGACACTGCCTCCACCTCAGCAGGATAGGAACGCCAAACCCGCCCCGCGAATGCAGATGAGAGCGAAAGCCTCCACGAGATGACTCATTCCCTCCGCTTGCAACGACAGCGCTCGCAGTTGCAGCCGCTCCTCCTCTGCCTCACGCAGCCCTCAAACCAACTTCCCTTTCATGCCTGAGACCAAGCCCACCAAAGAAATCGCGTGGCACACTCCCTCAAGCTTCATATCACCACAGCCCGACTCACAGGTAAGGAAGCTGGCAGATATGGGCAAATACCTTCAGCTTCTACTAGCAAAAGCAAATTCCAAAATTAATAGCTTTTAATTTGCGCATACAACTTCTAAAGTGCTACCATAACAGGTGGCTCGCGCTTCGACCACCGACCCTGTGAGTGACTCTACTATAGACGCCGATCAGCCTAGGCGCAACAAGCGCAAAGCACCTTCTCCCATTTCGGACGCAGAGGCCAAATTTGACGCTATTGACTCACGAATATCCAAGGTTGAAGACGCCTTTCAGCGTTTCACCCCAAACATCGAACGTCTCGTTGAAAGCTGCGCTGTAATGGCGGCTAGCATACAGAGTCTTACCGCCAGGCAAAATATACTATCCGGAGAATCGACGTCTTCCAATCATGAGAAATGCTATACCTCCAATAACTACTCTCCCCCCCCCCCCAAACACCCATTTGTGGTGCCACTTCGGAGAGTGCTGCCGCGAGCAAACGTGCTGGCAGCATTCCCAAATCACCGTTAGCACTATCGCAGTGCCTCGAGCCGTACGGGAAACGTGATGGCAAACTCCCCATCATAGTGTCCCAATGAAACTGCAGGAGATTCAGGGCAAAGCGGCGGGCACTGGAGCATACCTTGCCGGCACAGCTGCATACTCTCCACATTGTCGCGCTTCAGGAAACATACACTCACACGACTAACTAGCTACACGGCATATGATCAACAAATAGCACAGGACCCATTCCCCCAAACCGCCTTTTTTGTTCAATGAAATTGTTACAGCCAACCGGTCCCGCACAATTTCGGGCTGGTACTCCCAAGCACTTGTACCCAGACTCCGTTGTACGTTCTTAATGTCTATAGCGCGCCTAGTGACAAAAGCACGCGTGAAACCATTCTACATAGGCCTGCAGGACTGCTTAAACGGAAATGCTCCATGTAGACTTTAACGAACCGCACGCAGAATGGGGGGTACAGAAAGGCTTGTGGCCGTAAGGAAGCCAAGGTCTGGCAGACGGCTCACATGCTGGGCCTCACTTTACTTCTCGACCCCGACCATCCCACCCGTTTCGGCAACAGCGTAACGCAAGACACTTGCACAGATCTCACATTCGCTCGTAACATCCCTGACGCCCGTTGGGAGAACCTTGGTTTGAAATTTGGTAGCAACTAGTATATTCTGAGCACCATGCACGTTTACAGCAACGCATTGTAAGGCTCCGGCCGCACGATTCCACATGTAAACTGGGACGCGTTTCGGTATGTGCGTGCTCAACGCACCCCAACACCAATCAATGATTTAGCCACACGGACAATCTCTTTGCTTCAGGATACTTACAACGCCAAATCCACTGCCACTCAAGAATACGCCGCCACCCCCCGACGCCAAACTAATGCAAATGCGGGCCGCTCAGCGTAGCCTCCACGCCCGTTGACTTCGCCATAAACATAACCATAATCTAAAGCTCCGTCTGGTCCGACGTGGATGTGAGATCGAGGCATATTCAACCCATTTAGGACAAGAGCAAGGGCATCAGCTCTGTGACCGCCTCAATGGACAGTTAGGATGTGAGAACTCGTGGTTCTTGCTCAAAAATCTGCTAGACCCTGCCCAAAGCAAGTCCTCTTCACACAAAATTCTTACCCGCGTCATACATGCTTTTCAGTGCACAAATGATGAACTTTTCAATACTCAGCCAGACAAATATAGCCATACCTCTACCGACATCCCTCTGCCTTCTGGTTACAAGGGCACCCGGAACCCGGATATGGACTGTGGCATCAGAGTAGCAGAGGTTCACGCCGCTCTGAATTGCTATAAAACCACTGCGCCCGCAGGTGTCGACCGCATTACCAATGAAAGTATCCGCAACCTATATGATCCCTCTATCGAGGGAATCACGGACCTTTTCAGTCGTCACTGGCATGACGATAATTTACCACACACACGGAAACATGCCAAATTCATTTTCATACCCAAACCAGGCAAGAAGCAGGACCTTGGCAATCTCCGGCCTATATCACTCACATCCTGCTTGGGCAAGGTTATGGAACATGTCATTGTTATTCGCCTTTACGCACATACTGATAAACACAACCTTTTTCCTACCACTATGGTCGGTTTTCGCGCTGGCCTTTCGACTGAAGACGCAATGTGGCAACTCCAACTTGACATACCCGGCCTTTCCACTCGAGATGAAATGTTGCAACTCCCACATGGCATACTCGATCCAGCTCCCATCGTTGCTACAAGCACCTTCTTAGGTCTCCAGGTTTGCAAAAGTTTCGACATGTGCCGCATGCATCCACCTTAACCAACCTCTCACAAATGAATATCGGCACCCGCACCTATAATTACATTGCTAATTTTCTGAAAAGTGGCACATTTGAGCTTCATATTGTTACGACGCGTAGCGGCTTACTGAGAAGCAGCAGAAGCAGAAGAAAAGGAAGTGAGGCGCGCGTAGACTTATCCGGGTTTTTGAGCCGTGTGCGTCCGTCCTTCATTCGACGTTCGCCTGTATTAAAACCATTTTATCCGTTACATTTGGTGCTAGGCACTGGGTAAAAACGTTCTGGATCCACCAGTACTTCTTCGCAGCCGTCGTGTACCAGGTTGGCCAAATTTGTCTCCCCAATACTACCTTTCAATGGCTACCAGCCGCATGATACAAACTCATAAACAGCGACCTAAAAAGGCGGCGACTTTTCCCCATCAGCGAAAGCCGCGTACGTTCCACGGTAAGCCCGAAGATGGCGTTGAGGAATGGCTCCGGCATTACGAAAACTGCAGCAAGAGCAACCGCAGGAACTCGATTGCACGTCGTTGTTGTTTTCTTCCTCGCCGGTACGGACCTGACATAGTTCAACAACCACGACGAAATCCTAACGACCTGGAACCGATTCGTTGCAGAAATTACAAAAGTCCTTTGGGGATATCCTTGGGAAGAAAGAACGCGCTAAGCATCACCTTTCCCAGAGAGCCCAGCTTCCCGGTGAGACATGCACACGTTATATCGCGGAAATATTAAAACTTTGTCACATTGTAAACCGGCAGATGTTAGAAGAAAAGGTAGGGCACTTCCTTAATTCGACTTCTTTATTTTGCGGGACACCCTTGCCACAGTAGCGGATGTCATCAAGCAGTGCCAGGCATTTGAGAAGGTAAAGAAAGGTCGAATAGCGCCCAAATTTGGTCGTGTTTCTAATGTGATAACTGTTGCCAGTATCGACATTCCGGAGGCTGAAGACATCGCTTCTATGGTCAGGAGGATTATATGCGAGGACCTGGATATTCAGCGGCAACGTATAAATTTTGATGTACCTTACCCCCCCACATCGAGGTCCGTATCATCATGGCAACAGCACACACCATGGGCTGCACAAAATAATAGCGAACAATCTTACAACAACAGCGTGAAGCGCACCTTGCAACCAACATTGCACCTTTATTTCCAGCAGCGTCCATCCCATCTGGATGAAGTGCCTCGTAGTGCTCCTCGTCGCGCTTCTGTTTCCCCATCTCGGCCTACAAGAGATCCTGAAGTGAACTACTAGAGCCGCCAGCCACCCGTATGTTACGGCTGGGGTGGAGGGGGGGGGGCACAGCGGACATATAATCCGCTTTTGCCCGCGTTGTCCAATTACCCGACCCCTTGTACAACGAGCACCACGCTTTACGAATGGTGCCCAGTGGGAGGAGCAGCCACCCGCTATCTTCTATCGACCCCCTTCCCCTCAACGCCGCGCACGGAATGACTCCCCTGTGTCCAATCGCAGCATCACTCCCCCGCCGCAACGACAACAAAGGACTTCTCTCGCGCACAGTCACTGCACAGCATGCAAAACGTTCACGGCAAGTACCAGGTCCTGGAGTTCCGCACACATCACATGTGGTCAAGTCCGGCAATTGTTCTTTGCACGCTTCGCTTGCCACTCCATGCTCGCGAGCACACACACTTTCAAGCACAGGCGAGCAGGACTGCTCAAGCCCTCCGGCGTAACGCTGCTCAGGCTCAAGTGGAGAATTCGTTTCATCTCGACACTCGTTAGAGCTAAGGAGGGGCGCGGCATCAAGCGACTTGTGTAGGTCTGCAAAAATGCAGCATGCTGACCGCTCACCTTCAAATGGGAGACTCGTCACTTTACCTAGCGTCTCGGGTTCACGAGTGCTAGCGGTAACAAATTCAGCGACTTTTGCGGTGCTGACTTCGATGTTTGCGACAGCTGCTGGGACTTCTCCGTTCGCCATCCCCACAGTAAAACGTCAGGTTCTTCTCGTTCTTCTTTAAATCTTCCGCACCTCTGCAAGGTGCTCCTCGATTCGGAAGACGACGTGCAGTTCACACGCAAACACACTGAGACGAGGGCCGACGAGCTTGCAGTAACAAAACAAGAATTACTTTTTCTTTTTTTTCTTTTTTTATTTTCACATAACATATACAAAACGTTTGCAAAAACTGCTGGGCCAATAGCCGAAGCTAGTATAGGCCCATTGTACACATTTGTTATAACAGCAACAGAAGACACCAACATAAGACTCGGTTATAAATGATCAGTGAACAAAGTAATAGCGAGCAACACTCAACAGCAGATATAAAAAGATCAACAAACATAATTCTCAATCATCGAGAAGTAGAAGCGCTTAACTGAAAACAGGAAATTGTTAGCCATTTTAATTTCGAGTGGTACCCTATTCCATATTTTCGCCCCGCAGTATTGAATTAGGCGCTGACCATAGGCATTGCGGGTTACCGGGTAATTATTGCTAGCATTTCTAGTGCTCCTGATAGGCAACACAAAAATATTAATTGAAAGCGGGTAGTTATTTTGTATAATGTTATTTACTAACATTGCGATTCTCATTTCATATAACAATGGAAACTGCAAAACCTGTAACCTGTTGAACAAAGGAGCACTGGACTGATACCTATTAGAGTATGTTAATATTCTTAGTGCTCTTTTCTGCAAAGAGATAACTTGATGAATGTAAGATCTGTATGTGCTAGCCCATGACTCGCAGCAGTACGTCAAATGGCAGTGAAAAAGAGAAAAATAGATTATCTTCAGCACAGATATGTCTAGCAGCCCCCGTGTTCTATATAGAATGTAACAAGCTGAAGCAAGCTTGGAACACAGGCTATCAATATGTTCATGCCAATTAAGGTTCTTATCTAGGGTTACGCCGAGGTATTTAATGGTGTCAACTTGCTCGATTAAAACATTGTCGAGGTAAATATGTAATCGCGTATCTGTGATATGTTTGTGCCTTGACCTAAACAGGATGTACTTTGTTTTCACAGCATTTAATGTCATTTTATTTGCCTTAAACCATGCAGAGATGTTTCTTAAATCGCGTGTCTTAGCCTCTATTTCAGTTAGAGTTTTGCCTGTAAAAACTATTGCAGTGTCATCAGCGTACATCACCGTTTTTGAATTCTGCAAACAGAGAGGAAAGTCGTTGACATAAATAGAAAACAGCACAGGGCCTAAAACTGACCCCTGGGGCACTCCAGCACAGACAGCTTGTCGAGATGATTTGAAGTGTTTTAGATGAACAAATTGTTTTCTGTTGGTAAGGTAGCTAGTAAAGAAATCAAGAGTGGAATCCCTGAAACCATAGTGCTCTAGCTTCTGGATTAAAATGTTATGATTAACAGTATCAAATGCTTTCTTTACGTCTAGGAACAAGGCTATGGACATTTCATTATTATGCAAAGATGAACATAGCTCCTGAGACAATGCCATTACTGCTGTAGATGTAGACCTGCTACTCCTGAAGCCATGTTGACAGTGAGATATGATTCTAGTTTTCTCCAAGTAGTGATTTAGTTGCTTTGCGATAAGTTTTTAGCTCCTGAGACAATGCCATTACTGCTGTAGATGTAGACCTGTTACTCCTGAAGCCATGTTGACAGTGAGATATGATTCTAGTTTTCTCCAAGTAGTGATTTAGTTGCTTTGCGATAAGTTTTTCGAACACAGTGTTAATGATACTCAAAACCGAGATTGGACGGTAACTGCCTGGATCATTACAATCCCCTTTTTTGTAAACTGGTGTAACTCTAGCGATCTTCAAAATATCCGGATAAATACCTTCGTAAATTGCGTGATTCATTAGTGTTGCCAGGAATGGTGCAAGATGGTGAATGTTGTCTTTTAACGCTCTCACTGTAATCCCGTCATGTCCTGTTGCCTTGTTTGCGGCGAGAGTTTTCACGATTGCTGTGATTTCACAATCGTCAATGGCTTGCAGTAAGAAAGTGTCATGAACACGCGGGTCTTTAACAGAGCACGATAGATTAGGGATATTAGCTGCAAGCTCTGGGCCGATGTTTGTGAAGTAATTATTAAACCTATCAACTGTGTTTTCATCAATGTGTTCAGGAACTACGTGCTGTTTTAATTGTCTACCGATCACATTGTTGACTACGTCCCACATTTTCCGGCTGTTTCCTTGTGCTCTCTTTATTAGCATAGAGTTGTATTCTTTCTTTCTAATCCGTATTAATGCCACTACATGGTTTCTAGAGGATTTGAACTTTTTTGAATAGTAAACGTTTTCTTTCTGACGCTTCCACTTATGATACCATTTATCCTTCTCTTTTATAGCCTCAAGTATGTTCTCATTCATCCACGGGCACAAAGGTTGTTCGTACCTGCGGGTAGTGCATGATGTGCATTGCGATATGGCAGACTCAAGAGCCTCAACAAAATTTTCAAATTCAGTGTGTACATTTGTATGATACACGTTGTTGAAATCTAAATTGTATATTTTCTCCTGCAATAGTTGATAATCAATTCGCGCAATTGGTGCAGACCTGTTTCGAATGGGAGTGTTCATATTCATGGGCAGCAGGCAGAAGATTGGCGAGTGATCTGTTATAGTGGTATTGTACACCCCTGCTAAGACATTGTCCGTACCATTGCATATTAAGTGATCAATTACAGTTGCTGATGTAGCGGTGATCCTTGTTGGATCAGAAATTAAATTCTCAAAGTTATATGATTTCAACAAAAATGCGTAGTCGCTGCATATGCTAGAAGATACGTCGATGTTCATGTCGCCCGTGATTAAAACAGAGCCCATTGGTTTGTCCGCTATATCGCTCAGTATACTCTCCATGAAGTCTAAAAACTGGGTCATATCAGAGTTTGGGGGTCTATATATGACACCAACCGATATTCCTCCAGACAATGTAATGAATAGTGAATCAACATTTATATTCCTGGTCCCACATTCAGGTATAATGTTAAACAATATAGTAGATTTAACTAACAGTCCCACCCCTCCACCACGTCGGTTATCTTCTCTAGGGCTTGATACAAAGTTGTATCCAGGAATAGAAAGTTCATCACCCTTTCTCAGCCAGGTTTCTGATAGAGCTATAACATCAAATTTAAACTCGTGTTCAGATACAAATGCTAGAAGTAAGTCAAGGTTTTTTTGAACACTACGGACGTTACAATGAAGTAAGGAAAAGCGTGAGCCTTTTGTAAATACATTGTTTACTTGTTCAACCGTGAAAGCCATGGTTGTTAGATGAAGTTATAAAATAAAATTGGTAAACCACTTTCAGACAACTACAGCTAAGTCCTCTTCGCAAGCTATATGAAAAACATGGGAGTTTTCACTTTTCCGCATTAGAATCTTGCCTTGTGACACCCAGGCAAACTTCCAGCCCTTGTCTTTTTTCTGTTGTACCGCTTTACCAAGGAGAATCTTGTACTCCGGGCATAGGTGTTCATTCAGGAAGAGTGGATTCCCCTCCTCGAACCCTAAGACTGAGGTAGAGAGCCTTTGTCTTCTTGCCTTTTGTACCAGCTGGTCACGAACCGTTCCAGAGAAAAACTTCACGACAATGTTTGATTGATCTTTCTTTTTGGTAGGAACGCGATGAATGACATCGATATCCTCTGCTTTAAGATCAGCATTTAGGTGACTCGCTATCTGAAGCATCATGTCAGGTAGTGATTCTTCAGCGCACTGCGGCACACCTTTGATTTCAATGTTGTTTCGGCGAGAATACTGTTTCAATTCGACTACCTCCCTTCGCGTTTCACTTAGTTCTTTACGTAGTCGCAAAGTCTCCTTCCGGTGCTCTGCCTGCTCATTCTTGACAGCTGTCAGGTCCTGCACAACATTCTGTACGTCTACACGCAAGCCTTCAAAAACCGAGTTCATGTGTGTCATGGAATCCTTAACTTCTTGTAGTTCGCTGAGCGCAACCTTGTTATCAGCTGCAACAGCTCTGATGTCAGCTCTAATGAAAGTAGTTGCAGACTCAAGTTTCTGCACAAGGTCGACTAGAGTCTTCGCTAGCTCTTTTACTGTGCCAGGAGGCTTCTCGCTCAGCCCCTCACTTAGCGATAAAAGGGGATTCAGTTCTTCATTCATGGTAATCTACACCGTATCGAATGCTACCCAGTTACAAATTTATACTCGTACACACTGCATACACCGTTAACAAAGATAAATGAAAGTCTAGTAGTGGAAGGCCTTATGAACGACGCCTAACATCAGCTCAGTTCTATCGCTCGTGGTTACAGGCGGCATGCATATCCAAATGGCAGGTGCAACACAAGTCCAAAGCAACAATATGCAAGACAAAAGACACTTTTCTGGCACCAACGGCAACGCGATCAACCTGGCTCGGTTTTATAAATGCCAAAGAATAGCACCAACCTGTAAAATGCAGAGCAGAGTTATTTGGTGTCCGTGTCCCGTTGCCGCTGCTGCCAAAATGTGCCGCACTCAAATTTCATCCGCCCACAAGATGTAGACAATAGATAACCGTTGGTGTAGTTACAGCCCGTGCAGACAGATGGCGATGAATGCGAAAAAAGGGGGCCGCTGGTCAGCACTCGATAGTTCCGTGGTCCAAGAAAACGCGTCTTCACACCAGGTTCGTCCAGGAAGTACACGTTGAAATGATGCCGCTTGAAATCCAGGACACGTCGCCGCCTCAGAAATGTGTCTTCAAAAAGACCGCAGGCACGCCAAGCATCGCCACTGTAAAATGCAGAGCAGAGTTATTTGGTGTCCGTGTCCCGTTGCCGCTGCTGCCAAAATGCTACCTTTATATAACAAGAACACTAAGCACAGGGTACAGAAAACTTATTCACACCAGTGAGAGAGGCGACACACTTTACAAAAGAGGCAAAGAATAACTAACGGCAAAACGAGCGCATCACTCTTTTTAACGACTCCTCAGTCGGGGCCTGCCTGCTACGCTATCTCCATCAACGACTAGCCTCAGCACAAGAACCAGAACCGTCCATGGCTGCGCGGCGCGCTCTAAAATAGCCAGCGCCGAACCTTCTAGGCGCGGAGGAGGAACGGAAAACAACTTAGCGCTGCAAAATCTATGCCTTCCCCCCCTGGCCTTCTGGAGAGGCCTCGAATTTTCTCGAACATAGTCAGCACGCGTGACCCTCCCGCGCGAAGCGAGGTGGAGGGCCGGGACCGTGTGGGGGAATGCACGCTTGACTCTGCGCATGGCGACGAGGGCGAGGAAGCGCAGCGCGGTTGCCGAGATGACGTAATCGGTCGCGTCGCTTTCTCGTAGCTTGGAGAACCTTCCATCGCCGTTTTCTGCGGCGCGCGCGCCGAAACATTAAAGAAAGGGCCGCCGCGGCCTTACACGCCCCACCATAAGAGGATTGCTGGGCTTTTTTGCCCAGGCAAACCGAACACATACTAAACGCCGCGGCCCTTCGTCCGCTGGCACACGGTCTACATGCACACTTTCTGTTCATCGCCGCTTCGCGGCATGCATGCTGTTCAAAGCCAGTCGCAGTTCCTCGCGCACAAAGTTCACGTGCACAAAGTTCAAAAGCACTTCTCTCGCGCACAGTCACTGCACAGCATGCAAAACGTTCACGGCAAGTCCCAGGTCCTGGAGTTCCGCACACATCACATGTGGTCAAGTCCGGCAATTGTTCTTTGCACGCTTCGCTTGCCACTCCATGCTCGCGAGCGCACACACTTTCAAGCACAGGCGAGCAGGACTGCTCAAGCCCTCCGGCGTAACGCTGCTCAGGCTCAAGTGGAGAATTCGTTTCATCTCGACACTCGTTAGAGCTAAGGAGGGGCGCGGCATCAAGCGACTTGTGTAGGTCTGCAAAAATGCAGCATGCTGACCGCTCACCTTCAAATGGGAGACTCGTCACTTTACCTAGCGTCTCGGGTTCACGAGTGCTAGCGGTAACAATTTCAGCGACTTTTGCGGTGCTGACTTCGATGTTTGCGACAGCTGCTGGGACTTCTGCCCTACAAGCAGCATCTGTTGCGGTCAATGCATGGTCGCTGATCTCGCCGATAGCATGGCTCACGACCGCTGTCACTGAATCAACTGTGGCGCCCTGTTCTTGATAAGCGCTTACGCTCGGTGTCTTTGTTCTAGCCGCATTTGCTGCCTTTGACGCGGCAGGATACGCCGCAACTTTACGCTCTTCGATTACCTCGTCTACAGCGAGTTTGAGTTCGGTCTTCTGCTGCCACGCGCCTTCCGTTGCACCTGACGGGATGCTGACGCCCTCGGTAATTTTATCGCACGCGGGCACTTCTATTGGGAAGACTACAGCCGATTTTTTGGCATTGTTTACTTCGCTGGCCGGCAACGCCACGCGCACGCCGACAGCATCGCTCGCTCCGGCGAAGGTTGTCTCCGCCGGCGTAGTACTCGCGGCAGTGTCGGCCGGCAAGGCCGCTTCGTCACCTGACACGCCCACTACAAGTACTGTTCGAGGCCGCTCTTTCGAAGTGTTCTTTTTAGTTTCTTCTACTTTACTTGCGTCAATTGGGCGTTCGAGGGGCATTTGTGTTATTTGTAATAACTGGGTCGCTTTTTGAGTTTCCAGTTCGTACTTTCTCAATTCCATCTCCATCCTTGCGATTTCCAACTTAGCTGCTATCTCCATTTTTCTGATTGCTAATTCAGAGTCTATTTTCGCCTCTGTCTCTTGACCCTTCATCACGTCCTTGCTTTTCGTCTTTGCTACGCAATCCTTCCGTCTCAGTGAGGCTACGGGGACTCTTATGGACACACTGGTCCATCCGAAAAACACTGACTTTCTGGTGTTCATGTTTACTAATCCAACTAACTGCACGTCGACACCGCGCACCTCCCGCTCCTAATGCCTGAGCCACGCACACCAACGGACGCAAGAAATCCCGCTCACCCGAGCAACGGTTCCGCCTTTCTCGCAGCGTCGCTGCTCGCTGTGGGGCACTTCCGATCGTCGGTGCCTCTGACCGTCACCGCTGGGGGTCCCTGGGTCCTTGCACGCGTTGAAGAAGTTCCTACCCCGAACGACCGGGAGAACTTGGCACCTCAGCAACGGTTGTTCCTTCCTTGCCGCGCCGCTCCTCGCTGGTGGGCACTCCTACTCGCCGCTGCCTCTAACCGTCTCCTCTCGGGGTCCCTAGGTCCTTGCACGCGGCGAAGCTCTTCCACCTTGAACGGCCGACAGACTTCGGTGAGCGCCGAAAACGTTTCGATGGTTCGAGTAACGGGCTGGGCTTGCGTAGTGCTGCAGTTGCCGAATCGTACTGTCGACTGCGCCAGTAAAACGTCAAAGGTTTTCTGTTTTCTGAGGCGCGCGTGCCGAAACTATAAAGAAAGGGCCACCGCGGCCTTACACCCACCTCGCCGGTTTGTTTCTGCACCGCTATAAAACAAGGTAGTGCGACCGAGGGAGGTAAGGTCACCGGACGGTCAATGTCACGCATACCTCTACCTATCGTCATACTAAAGAACAGTATCAGTGTGTGTAGACAATGTCAAAATGGATGCTTGGTTGACACTGGTGCCGCTGTGTCATTTATAAGCCTTTTATTTAAGAATCGCCTTCGACAAAAAGTTATGTTTGCGTGGGACAAAAACACTACTTTTTGTGGAGTTGGGGGTGAAAGTTTAGTTCCGGTTGTCCTTTGCTCAGTTTCAGTTGTAATTATTGACGAGTGTTATAGGACAGAATTCGTTGTATTGAGACGTGCCACGCATGACACTATCTTGGGTGCTGACTTTTTACGGGAGTGTGGTGCGACTTTAGACTCTAGTGCAGGTGAAATTTGTTTGCAGCCGAACATTATCCCCGCATTAGTAGATAACATGTCTCAGAGTCATCAAGGAGTCCTCGCCCTGAAAGAAGATGTGCTGCTGCCTGCGATGACGCCGACGCTTCTCCCCGTGAAGTCATCTGAACCCTTCATGGGTAAGCATTCAGTAGTCGTCGAGCCGGGTGTCTAGAACGGAGCGAAACAAAATATTTTGGTACCACGCTCCATTGTGGAGGCAGAGGATGGTCGCGCATACCTCCCTGCTGTGAACATGTCAGAAGAGCCTTTTCGTCTTCCTTCTGGTTAGACACTCGCGAGATTTGAGAATTAGACTCATACTGTTTTAATTATTTCCTATTGCAGAGGAGCCGCGAAAGACTTCTGCATATTGTGCTGAGTTTGTGGGCACGGTCAACAAATCGCTCCCATCTAGTGAAGGTCATATTGTTACGAAGCGGCAAGCCGATGAAGACAGGAGACAGAACATGACCGATGACGATGGTAGATGACGATTAAATGAATGTTCGCGGCGGGCCTAGCGCGAGCGCTCCTGCCCGCGCCACTGCCCGCTTCTTCTTCCTTGTCTTCCGTAACATGACCCGGGGCCACGGAGCAATCGTCCCGATCGTGGGCGAGAAAGTTTAGCGATGTTAATGATTTTATGGCGCGATGATGGGCGTGTCTGTATGCTTGAAGAAGAAGATGAAGAAGGAAGAATAGAACGGCTTGCCGGTACGATGTCTGATGCATGGGTGATCCGCCTCCCTTGGAGCTGTCAACCATCTGTCACCAGAGTCCATGGGACCGATGGCTCGAGGTCACGTCGGGCAGCTTGAGTGGGGGTTGCGTGTTCGTGTCCATCAGCTTCTTCTGGTCATTCGGGTCTTTCGGGTCCTTTATCTCGGTTCTGATTGGCATGTTCTCCTTGTCTTCAGATCCGGGCTGGGGGCTGGGTGGTGGTAGTTGTTCAGGTATGGGCTTGAATGGCTGGGGCGAAGCTGCTCGGCGATATCCTTCGGCCCTCGCTGATGGTCCCGGCTTGAAGATGGCCTCAATGCTCCAAGGCGATGATGGGGATGTCGTACGCCGCACCTCCAACCAAATGTTACGAAGTGGCAAGCCGATGAAGACAGGAGACAGAACATGACCGATGACGATGGTAGATGACGTTTAAATGAATGTTCGCGGCGGGCTTAGCGCGAACGCTCCTGCCCTCGCCACTGCCCGCTTCTTCTTCCTTGTAGTCCGTAACAATATTCTGCAAGACATTTTGACAACTCATGCCCAAGTGATCGACTTTGCCACAAACGGATCGGGTAGCCATTTCCCAGCTTCTCGGCTACAAATTAACAAACGAAACGCACCCCATTTCGCCAAAAACCTTACAGAGCATCCCCGGCAGAGCGCTAGATAATTCAAGAACAGGTGGACGAAATGCTGCAAAAAGGAAGCATCCGAGACCCTTCTAGTCCGTGGGCCGCACATGGATCCTAGTGCAAAAAAAAAAGAGAATTCTTGTTGATTTTGTGTAGACTACTTTCGTTTGAATGCGGTACCAAAGAAAGACGTATACCCGTTACCTCGCATTGATGACGCTGTCGATTGTCTGCATTCGGTGTCATATTTCTCCTCTGTTGATTTGCGAGCGGGCTATTGGCAAATTCCTCTACATCCATCCGACCGTGAGAAGACTGCTTTTGTAACACCAGATGTTTTATACGAATTTATTGTAATGCCCTTTGGATTGTGCAACGCTCCCGCGACGTTCGAGCGACTTATGACACTATCCTTCTTGGCCCCAAATGAGAAATATGCATGTGTTACCTTGATGATGTTATCATTTTCGAAAAGACCTTGCAGAAGCCCAATGACAGGCTCCATAAAGATCTTGAATGCATTGGAAAAGCGGGTCTCATTTTGAATTGGAAGAAGTGCCATTTTCGAAAGCGACAAACTTCTGTTCTTGGATTCCTCGTCAAAGAGGGTGGCATCAGGCCGGATCCGCAGAAGATTGCTGCAGTACGCGACTTCGAATCTCCACACCTCCTGAAAAGCCTTCGGAGCTTTCTTGGCCTCTCTTCTCATTTTCGTCACTTCATTGCTAGTTCTGGGCAACTTGCCCGCCCCCTTATTTCTCTACTACACAAGGATTCGCAATTTGTGTGGACCCCAGAGTGCGAATCCTCTTTCAATCTGCTCAGTTCTTGTCTAACTTCAGCACCACTGCTGCGCCACTTCAAGCCTTCTGCTGTGATGGAAGTTCACGCTGACGCCAGTGGCATCAGTTTTGGGGCGGTGCTTGTGCAGCTGCATAGTGGGGCTTAGCAAGTTGTTGAATATTCCAGCCGCACGTTGACAAAATGTGAACAGAACTACAGAGTTACCGAATTGGAGTGCCTCGCAGTTGTGTTCGCTGTGCAAAAGTTCCGACCATACCTATATGGACGCTACTTCATCATAGTTACTGACCACCATTCGCTATGCCGGCTCATCGGACTTCGCGATCCATCTGTTCGTCTGGCGCCTGGGCATTACGCCTACAAGAATAGAACTTTGGGGTCGCGTAAAAGAGTGGATGACATCACAGGGATGCAGACTGCTTGTCACAGCAGCCATTGTCGACTTCCGTTAACGACGAAGCCGGCTTCTATAGGTGTTTAGCCTCAATCGCGTCGACGTTTCCTAGTGTGGCGACATTTAGGCGAGAACAATGCAACGACTGGTCACTACAACCTCTTATACAGGAGGCAGAAGGAAGAGCAGAGTCAACGCAGTTTACTGTAGAAGACGGTGTTTTGTTCAAGAACTACTCAGTTGACGGTGCTGTCCTTTTTTTGGTCGTTCCAAAAAGTCTCTGTGCACACGTTTTGCATGCCATGCACGATGACATTACCTCTGGACATCTAGGCTTCTGTTGTACCCTGCACCGAATTCGGCAGCGTTTTTATTGGCCGCAAATTTATAACAGAACCAAGCAGTACGTGAACAATGCCACGTGACTACGTGAACACGTGAACAATGCCAATGACTTAAGGTACGCACCACCACGCTGGCCGGGCCTTTACAACCCGTCAAGCAACCTACTTCACCTTTTGAAAAGATTGGAATTGACCTGTTCGGTCCTTTTCCAAATACCGTAGAGGGCTGCTGCTGGGATATCGTCTACGTTGACTATCTCACCAGATACGCGGAGACCGCTGCTTTCGCTACCGCGAAGGCTGCTGACGTTTCGTCGTTTCTTTTGCATTCTGTTATTCTTCGCCATGGAGCACCCTGTGTTATTATAAGTGATCGTGGTCGGCAATTCACTGCTGATTTCATGGAAGAAATCCTCCGAATTCGTGGTTCACACTACCGACATTCGACACCGTATCATTCGCAGACCAACCGTCTCAGCGAATGAACCAACTGCACCTTGACAGCAATGCTGTCCATGTACGTCTCGTCTGACCATCGCAAATGGGATGCAGCGCTACCTTATGTGACGTATGCTTATAACACTGCAAATCTTGACGTTACCGGCTATTCTGCTTTCTTTTCACTCTATGCAATAACTTGTCATGCTTTCCTAGACACCATTTTCTCATTTTGCCCCAACGACGATTCGTCTGTTTTCCAGATACTATGCCGCGCCAAAACTCCCGTCGTATAGCCCGCTTACGCACACTGGCTTCTCAAGCCCGCTCGAAAGAACACTACCATCTGCATCATCGTGCAGTTGCTTACTCCTCTGGAGACAACTATTTGGACACCTATTCACAAGTGACGATTATATGAGAAGTTTTTCTGCAAGTACGATGGCCCCTTCATCGTCTTAGACCGACTGAATGAAGTGAATTACGTCGTCACCAAAGTCTCGATGGAAAGCGCCGATATCGGTAGACACTAGTTGTTCACGTGGCTCACCTGAAGCGCCTCCATCTTCGATCTGCCTAATTTTCGCGAGGACGAGAATCGTTTGCCCGGGGTGAATTATGACGTCGCGTAGCGCCTTACTGAGAAACAGCAGAAGCAGAAGATGAAGAAGAAGAGGAAGTTAGGCGCGCGCAGTCTGATCTGAGTTTCTGAGCCGTGTGCAGCCGTCCTGCATTCGAAGCTAGCCTGTATTAAAACCATTTCACCGTCACAATATTGGCGACCTCTGTAGCGATAAAATAACAATAGACACTCGTGGCACGCCGAAGGTAGCGGTATTATCCCCATTCCTATCCAATACGTCTACGCGAGGCCTCCCGCCTCGCCTCAACGCCATACCACAATTCGAACACTCCCTGTATGCAGACGACATTACTATCTGGACAAATTCCGGCTCGGACGGGGACATCGAGACCTCGCTTTAAATGGCAACTGACACTATCCAGGCCTTTGTCCAAGCCAATGGTCTTGCTTGCTCGTCCACGAAATCATTATTACTGATCGTCACAGACAGGACCGTACGCCGGCCCATCCAAGACTTACCTGAACCGATCATGCTTCACCTAGATAAGAATCCGATATCTTCAGTCCTGATCATCCGTGTTCTCGGTGTGATGGTGCAGAATACCACCCAAAAGATAGAGGCTATCAAACATGCCCAGGCTACCGCCCATCAGATAAACGGCGCCATTCGGCGCATTGCGACTCGCCGCCGAGGCATTAAAGATGAGATACTTTGTAGGATAACCCAGGTTTTTCTAATTAGGCGCATTGTTTATGCCTTGCCTTACTACCACCAACGCCAGACGGATGTGGAAGCAGTAGAGAGCTTATTACGTTCCGCATATAAGGCAGCGCTAGGACTGTACCACTATGCTAGTACACAGCGACTGCTCCACCTGGGTGTCGACAACACTCTTGCAGAACTGTTTTTGTTGTTGTGGCTGTAGATAGAAAGAATAGAAAATGCGCGGGCCTGCAACTGGTTCTGTAGCTGAGCCACCTCCGCTACCTCGTGTAGACAGAAGAGAGAAAGTAGACAAGAAATAAGAGGAAGTGCGCCGCCACAACAGCCGTCGTCCACCACCAAAGCAGTGGTGGGTGCAACTACGGTCTACAACAGATAAAAATCGGTGGCGGCTAGCCACCGCCGCAAGCGGCGTTGACCTACCGTCCCAACCCAGTACGGCCGGGAACAGCCGCCCTTCACCCCAACTCTTCGAAGCACATAAAACCGCCCAAATTCACCGACTCTCACGCATCATGTATGGTTGCCCGAAACTTGACCGCCTACACGTAAATTCCATCGGGGATACATATCACCCAGCATACCGCCCGGGGAAACATATCACCCATATCACATATCACCCAAAGTATCACCCGGGGATACATATCACCTTTTCCTATAGGGGTCTACAGCCGCCTCACTGTTAAACCCATTCCCGAGAAAATGCTGACATGGCGCCACGACGCACTCCGTCGAATCAAGGCCGAGACACTTGACACCACTTACCTTACAGATGACCACGCATTCTACGTGGATGTAGCGAGGTGACAATTTTTATATTGCATGCGTAGCCAAACTCAATACTTGCTACTGCTGCCACGGTTAGCGCCCCTCTCCATCGCGGTGGAGTAAACTGCGATCGCGTTGGCCATCGCCGACCCGCGTACGCACATAGTCCTTAGTAACTTTAAACGTGCGATTCGAAATAATTCGAAGGACCTTATCTGTCCAACCACCGCAGGCACATTCCGCGGCAGCAATCCCGATTACAAAATCACTTAGTTTGGGTACCCGCCCACGCGGGAAACTCTGGGAACGAAGGAATCGGCCGACTAGCTCGAGGTCTAACAAACCGGGCGAAAAGCTCCGCGGATGGAGAGGCCTTGCCGAGGCCCCCTTCACTTTTGCCGAAATCACTAACCTACACAGAGACACGAGACGACGCTTCCCGCCTCCCCATCCTGACCTTGACAGAGCGCAGGCCCCTAAGCTGCTCAAACGTCAAATTCTATTCTCAGTTTTTGGAGATTGGCACTAATTACGGACGAGTACTACACTCCTATTTGCCCCAATTGCGACTGTGCAGTAACGGCCACGTTGACACACACCCTTTGGAGATATAGGGGAAGACTATCCCCTCGTACTACCAGCTCCCTACGAGGAGAGCTGGGACCAACTTCTTACGTGCTCAGTCAAGAAGACGCAGCTGGCGCTTGTCGTGTGGACCCAGAGTGTCGCCCCCACCTGGGGGCCATTCCAGGCCGACATGCCTCAAAGATAACTCTTGGCAATAAAAGTTGTTTCTCTCTTTCTTTCTCTACCTACGGCACCTCAATCTACCTCTCTTCTTTCACTCCAATCTTCCTTCCTTTACGGCCTGCTAGTCCGCAGAGAATTGACACATACTGCGCCTTCAACTTGAAACGCCGCTGATGCCTGCATTACTAACACTTCCGAGACATTTTGGTCTGATTCTGTTTGCAGTGTTGTGTGGTGTTCGGGGAAAAGGCGCTGCACGAATGCCTGATCAGACGCCCGGCGGGGTGAGTCTCCTATGTGCATGGAATGGAATGAAAAAACTTTATTTTCTACAGATTGTATTAGTTTATGACGGTTGCTGGTCACTTGAGCGCCGTGGGGGATCATTGATTCAGGATGCCGCACTTCACTTCTGCCATGCATGAATAGACTTATGACTCTAAGGCCAGTCGTGATGGTATATCGCGTGCACCTTGCCGAACACAACCAGCATTCTATTGAATGCATCAAAGTTGGTTTGGCGCATTAGTAGTTGCGCCAAGTGGTTAACCGCTTTATGCTCTTTCCTGATACGGAGGACCCATTATTACGAACTCTGTGGCAGGTTAGGTTTAACAAAAAGTTGCCAAATTTGTTGTAAGTACTGAGAGCATGCAAGAGTGGATTTTTGAAATCCTTAAAGTGCACATGTCATGTCGTGTATTGCAAGCGTAATTTTCTTGTGAACATTTATCAGCTGTGACGCGAAATGAACTTTATAAGGAATTGTGCGTGCCCTTCTCCCGATCATAGTGTACAGATCGTTGTACTGTGCAGGTACATGTAATGCAGTCCTTAAACGAGTAACAAATATGCATGTACAAGGGGGCGCAAAAATTGGGGGAATCCCTATTTCATATGCCGCAAACCGGAACCTATCAGACAGGTTTTCGTAGACTGTTAGGGAGCCTTTTCTTCTGGGACATTCTACAACGAACGATTAAAAAGACCTACCCGCGGATGCGTTCCGAATACGATTTTTACCAATTGAAGGTTATGATGGGCTACCGCTGAACATGATGATATTATTGGACCTGCACAGTATCTGGCGATCCAAAATGGCTTTCAGGCTTGCAGACATTGGTGCTAGGAATACACGGCAGTATTTTCACGAAGCCGTTACGAGTATTATTGATGTTTTCGAGACCCGAGACGAAGTGCTTGAGTGGCTTCCGAGAATGAAAGTGTTGCTGCACATGCCTGATATGTAATCGAGAACGCAGCCTGAAATTGCGTGGTTTTAACTCACAATTATGTTTTCGTGGAGTAATGTTTTTTATGTGTAAAACCATATTATACTTCTACCAATAAAGAAAAAAAATGTGGTGAAGTTGCTTAAAGCTCTAGGCTGGGGATCATTGGGATGGAAATTCGATTCTTGGTGAAGTCAAGATTTATTTTTAACTATCTCCCCAATCAGTAACAGAGCAGCGGAGGCGGAGCGGTCGAACATCTGCCTTGCATGCAAGAAGACCGGGGTTAAAATCCCGGTGCCCCGCAGTTCTCCACCGGATTAAAAAAAAAGTCCGCGTTTCGATGGAATTGCATAAACAGGTTTGGGGTGCGACCTGATGCCGATGAACACCTCCGGCAACGCACTCCCTCACCAGAACAGGATTTGGCCACACTGGTGAAGTAATTGGCCGCAACCTCTCATGATAAGCTCCACAAAACCCCGGCGCTCAGTCACCAACGGCTGCAGAGCAAGTGACCACGGCGGCGGTCAGACCTGTGACGCAGCAGGGGGTGCTAAGAATACCTGGCTCCGCTGGACAGGCCGCCATTGGAAACAGACCCTGGCAACGTTTAATTCTAGAACACTAGCTAGTGAAGCTAGTTTAGCAGTGCTCTTACCGGAAATACAGGGTATGAAATGGGATGTCATAGGGCTTAGTGAAGTAAGGAGGCCCAATTAGATATATACTGTACTGAAGGATGGGCATGTACTTTGTTATCGAGGTTTACCAGAGAGGCGGCAACTAGGAGTAGGTTTCCTTGTCAATAACTATATAGCGGGTAATAAAGATGAATTTTACAGTAATAATGAGAGAGTGGCAGGCATCATAATTAGGCTTAATAAGCGGTATAAACTGAAGGTTGTACAGGCCTATGCACCCACATGTAGTTATGATGACCAGGCAGTTGAAAGCTTCTACGAAGATGCAGAATCGGCAATGCGAAAAGTAAAGACGCAGTATACTGTACTAATGGGCGACTTCAATGCCAAGGTAGGGAAAAAGCAGGCAGCAGACAAGGCAGTAGGTGACTATGGCATTGCTTCTAGGAATAGCAGGGGGAAGTTACTAGTTGAGTTTGCAGAGCGCAATAACTTACGAATCATGAATACCTTCTTCAGCAAACGGAAGAACCGGAAATGGACATGGAAAAGTCCTATTGGGGAGACTAACAATGAAATCGACTTCATATTGTGTTCCACCCCCGCCATTATGCAAGATGTAGAGGTAATCGGGAAAGTGCGATGCAGTGACCACAATAAGGTGAGGTCCCGAATTAGCCTACATCTGAAGAAGGAACGCAACAGATTAGTAAGAAAGAAACCCATCAACGAATTAGCGGTGAGGGGGAGGGCAGAAGAGTTCAGGATCTGGCTACAAAATAGGTATTCAGCTCTAACCGAGGATGGCGACATTACCCTAGAAGCAAGGAACAATAATTTCAGAGATATCATTACTGAGTGCGCGGTAGAAGTAGGCGGTAGGATAGTTAGAGAGGATACCGGTAAGCTGTCTAAGGAGAAGAAAGATTTGATTAAGAAACGCCAGAGTATGATAGCTTCCAACCTAACAGACCAGATAGAATTGGCCGAGATATCAAAGCTAATCAATAAACCCAAGGTGGCCGATATAAGGAAGTATAAAATGGACAAAATTGGGTATGCTGTTAAGAACGGGGGAAGGCTTAATGCGGTAAAATAATTGGGCATAGGCAAAAACCAGATGTATGCGATAAGGGACAAGGCGGGCAACATCATCACGAATATGGACAAGGTAGTTAAAGTAGCCGAGGAGTTCTATACAGATTTCTACAGTAGCCAAAGTAGTCAGGACCGTAATGAGATTGGCGGTAGGAAAACACAGTCTGACGTTCCACCAGGAACGAAGGACGAGGTCAAGAAAGCATTAGAAACTATGAAAAGGGGGAAATCAGCTGGTGAGGATCAGATAACTACAGATTTGCTGAAGGACGGGCGGGATATCGTGCTAGAAAAAGTAGCCAACCTGTGTACGCGTTCCTGGTGTTATCGACGGTACCGGAACCATGGATGAATGCAAAAATTATCCTCATCCATAAAAATGGGGATATTAAGGACCAAAAATATTAGCGACCAATCAGCTTACTGTCTGTTACGTATAAGGTATTTACTAAGGTAATCGCTAATTGAATCAGGACAACCTTAGACTTCAAACAAGCAAAGGACCAAGCAGGGTTTCGGAAACGGTACCCTACTATCGGTCATATCCATACCATCAATCAGGTGATAGAAAAATGCTCGGAATATAACCAGCCCTTATACATAGCATTTATTGATTACGAAAAAGCATTTGACTCAGTTGAAACCTCGGCGGTGATGCAGGCATTGAGAATTAAGGGGGTTGACGAGCCATACGTGAAAGTGCTGGAAGATATATATAGTGGCTTCACAGCAACCATAGTTTTGCACAAAGAAAGTAACAAAATTAATTCCCATAACGAAAGGTGTTAAGCAAGGAGACACAATCTCCCCAGTACTATTCACAGCTTGCTTAGAGGTAGTGTTCAGAGACTTGGCATGGGAGCAGTTAGGGAAAGGGTAGATGGAGAATACCTCAGTAATCTGCGATTTGCTGATGACATTGCCTTGCTAAGCAACTTGGGGGATGAATTGCAAATAATGATTGATGACCTAGACAGGAAAAGTAGAAAGGTAGGCCTGAAAATCAATATTAAGAAGACTAAGGTAATGTTCAACAGCCTCGGGAGGTAACAGCAGTTTACATTAGGTAGCGAAGTACTGGAAGTAGTAGGCGAATATCTCTACTTAGGACAAGTAGTAACCGCAGATCCGGACCATAAAAAGGAAATAACAAGAAGAATAAGATGGGGATGGAGTGCATTTGGCAAGCACTCGCAAATTATGTCTAGTAGCTTACCGGTATCGCTAAAGAGGAAAGTATTTAACTGTTGCATCTTACATGTACTCACCTATGGCGCTGAAACGTGGAGGCTAACCAAGACAGTTCTGCTTAAGTTGAGGACAACCCAGAGGGCTATGGAACGAAAAATGATAGGGGTAACATTAAGAGATAGGAAGCGCGCAGAGTAGGTCAGAGAAATAACTCAAGTTACCGACATGCTAGTGGAAATTATAAAGAATAAATGGACATGGGAAGGACGTCTAGTGCGAAGAGAGGATAACCGATGGTCGCTTAGGGTAACAAACTGGATTCCAAGGGAAGGAAAGCGTAGCAAGGGGAGGCAGAAAGTTAGGTGGGCGGATAAGATTAAGAAGTTCGCAGGGGTCAAGTGGATGAAGCTAGCACAGAACCGGGTTGAGCGGAGAAATATGGGAGAGGCCTTCGCCCTGCAGTGGGTATAGGGAGGCTGATGATGATGATGATGATGATGATGATGATGATGATGATGAACTATCTCCCTCATCGTAACAAGCCAATTAACGTTACCAGGTCATGACGCCCCAATCTCGCGACATCACGCAGAGTCTCGCAAACGATTACGACAAATCTAGCGAATGGACGACAGTATGAGGCAATAAAGGCTATTGCCTTAAAATTGAGAAGAAAGAAAGAATATTATAAGGGAGAGAGAATGCCTTGCGTTAAGACAGCCGCCGTCCGCCACCGAAGCTGTGGCGGCTCTCCAGCCGGTGGTAGAGGAGCCCCCGCCGTTCACCGCGGGAGCCTACCATTCCCAGCCCCGTAGATCCAGGAGTAATTACCCTTTGTACGTTGATCACTAGGCGATCGAAGTTACTACGACGCCCTCCACTACGGCACCTATTTAACTCCTGCCGCTTTCACATCAATCTTTCTCACTTCCTTTATGGCGCTGTAGTGTCCACAGAACCGGGTTTGAACCCGACCTCGGCGGCTGCGTTTCGATGGAGGAGAAACGAAGAGGCGTCCATGTGGTGTGCGATGTCAGCGCACGTTAAAGATCAACAGGTGGTCAGAACTACTCAGCAGTTCTCACTATGGTTCCCCTTTCTCTCTTTCCACGTTCACTCTCACCTTCCTTCCCTTACGGTGCGGCAGCGCACGTTAAAGATCAACAGGTGGTCAGAACTACTCTGCAGTTCTCACTATGGTTCCCCTTTCTCTCTTTCCACGTTCACTCTCACCTTCCTTCCCTTACGGTGCGGTTGAGGTGCCCTCAGAAAACAAGCGAGTCAGTAACTGCGCCTTTCCCTTCCTATAAATCAATCACAGAACAGGTAAGACACCTGACTACTGTGCCATACTACCGGGGTTCGAACCCTACCTCGGCGACTGCGTTTCGATGGAGACGAAACGAAGAGGCGCCCGTGTTCTGTGAGATGTCAGCGCACGTTAAAGAACCCAGGTGGTCGAAATTACTCCGTGCAAAATTTATAGAAAATACCTATGGCAGTTAGACAGGCACATATTACGTGCATGCAGCGGGTCCCATCTAGGATGGTATCTGCCCCATTGCTGTTGTGCACGAAGGAAGGCAGGTGAACGGGCTCTCAGTAAAAACTAACGACGCGCTAATGTTGGAGGAAGTGGCAATTGCACTGGCCATTTTACCATTTTATTCGTCCTCTCGAACTGAGAAAAAAAAATAAAAAAAAAAGAGATGGAGCCCGGACCAGCAAAAGCTTTGCCAGGCTTAAAAACATATAAAAAAATAAAAGAGAGCAGCAGCTCAAGATAAAAAAAATCACTTTTTTAAAAAGCGAAAGCAAGTATTAAAAACGAAAAAAATGAGGTTCATGTCGCAAGGTGGTCCACTCTAGCTTCAGAAGAATCAAAAGGAAAAACCCGGAAGGTAGCATCCAGACCTGCAAATGCAACAAAAACAGGAACCAGGACCATAAAAGAAGGGAACAGCAGCAAAACGACAGTCATACAAAATGACAAATAACTTGGAGAGAGAGGAAAAAAAGGGAGACTGAGGTAGAAGAGTAAACAGGACAGTCCACATCAAACAAATAAAAAATCGGCTGAACAATAGAGAATTGCAGTCTCCTACGGCATTGTAATCGTTGGTCCACAAATTCACAAAGAGAGAGAAAGTACTAATTTTAGTAGCAGAAGAATCAAACAAAAGAACTGAGAAAGTGCCGACACCACAGGCAAGAGGGAAGGGATGAGAAAAAAATGCAGATCCTAGACAAAACATCAAGCGAAAAAAACTATTAAATCTAGTCTGAGGCGAAAGACGTCCGTCACTAAACCAGATTATATTACTGCAAAATACACGGATAAGAGAAACGATGGAGGAAAATACATAAAAAACCTACTGCACCACTCTACCGGACTTGTGTGACAACCGCAGCAGAAAAGGCAAAAAAAGTAAAATATCACTGCGCCGCCACCCACTGCGACGGAGTCTACATAATGTCGGACTCACAGCAGGCCTGCCGAAATTACATGCGGGATAGGATAGCGCCACTCGCCCGCAGAATATTGTTGGCACATACGAAAAATTCATATTCGGCTACTAGTAAAAAAAAGGTTGTATGGCTGCCCGGTCACCGGGGGGTGGAGGAGAACGAGACCGTTCACACGGATTGCCAAGCGTTCCTCCCCGGAGTACTTCTCAATCCTCCGGCTCTACCGAGGCAACCATACCAATTCCGCTCATAACCTATGCGGACATTACAAATTATTTACGCCTCTGCAG
>JAJIZL010023558.1:434417-471424 GCA_023969395.1 Amblyomma maculatum | reverse complement strand
AACCTATGCGGACATTACAAATTATTTACGCCTCTGCAGGAGGCCACTCCGGGGACCTGCCAGAGGTCTCGACAGATCTCAGGAGTGCCACCTTAGGCGGCTCCATACCGGGTGTTTTCTAAATCCCGCCATACTAAAACACATGGACCTGACATCCACGGTTAGGTACAAATTCTGCGGGCAGTATGCTGACTTAAACCACATGTTATAAGCCTGCCAGCAAAATGCAAAAATAAAAGCTATAAAACAGGCAACTACGAAGGGCTGGGAGGCGGCCCTGTCCAGCTCGGGCCTGGAGGCCCAGCGTGTCCTGGTCCAGAGAGCTCCGGTAGCGGCGGTGGCCAATGGCGTCCCGGAATAGGGTCTGCCACTCAGCTCCACAACAAAACGCACCTCCCTTCCCAAATCATATCATCGTAAATAAATGTTTTCTCTTCCTCCTCTTCCTCGCACATTGCAGAGAGAGAGAGAGAGAGAGAGAAAAAAACATTTATTGCTCTAAAAAGTTTCTGGTTTTAGCAGCGGGCCGATGTCTTCATATCTCGGCCTCTTCACAAGGTCGGCGCCCCTATTCCAGGCACCGCTGAGTCTTGCTGCTTCGCAGGCGTGCCGCACCAGTGCCCTTTGGGCCGTGAGCTCGCTGCTGGTCAGCAGACCCTCCCATTGTTCCGCACTCGGGTTATTTAGTTTGTGGAAGGCTCTGTTTCGTTCGCATTCCCATGTGATGTGGTATAGTGGGGGGGTTTCCCCGCACCACGGACATGTGTTCCTGTATTGTGTAGGGAACATCTTGTGTAGTATGTATAAATTCTGGAATGTCCCTGCTTGCAGTCTCCGCCAGCCGACCGCCTCGTGCTGTGTTAATGATGTGTGGGGTGGTGGGTATTTGAATCTCCGCCCTCTGTGGCAGTTTAGTATTTCTGTATACGTTGGTTTCACCGTTATGGGGCCCTCCAGTGCTTCTGACTGCCCTGCTCGGTTCGTGATCTCGCGAACTAGGCTGTCTACCCTCGAGTTACCCTCTATCCCGGTGTGTGCCGGTATCCAGAAAATCCTGCGTCTTAAGGCCTTATCTGGAAGCCTTGCTTCGAGGAGGATGCTCAGCGCTTCCTTGCTTATTTTGCCCAGTGTGTAGTTCCTGCATGCTGCTTTGGAGTCTGTTAGGATTATGAGAGACTTGTTCCTACGGTAACCTTCGGCGGCCGCTAGAGCTACAGCAGCCTCCTCCCCCTCCGTTACCGTACAGTTTCTCAACGTCGCACTGCTGATTGGTTCCCCCATGTGGTCTACCACTGCTGCCGCGACTCGGAACTTTCTGGTCCTGCAGTCCCATGGGTATAGGGCCGCGTCTGTGTATACCGCATTTTCCATTGTGGCTAGGTTCCGCTGCACATAGTCTGCCCTGGCCTGCCTTCTAGCGGCGTAGAGGTTGGGATCCATGTTTCTCGGCAGGGGGCTGACATCCAGTGTTTGACGGACCTCGTCTGGAATGGTGGTTGTTCTATCTACGATCCCTTCCACGTCGTGTCCTAATCTCTCTAGGAGCTTGCGGCCGGTGACTGTCTGTTGGAGCCTGACTATTTGCGCACTTAGCTGGGCGTCTGTTAGTTCTTCGAATGTGTTGTTTAGGCCCATTTGTAGCAGCTTTTCATTTGATGTGTTTTTTGGTAGGTGTGTGCCGTCTTGTACGCTATTCTTAGCAGCGCTCCGTCTGTTCTTTGTCTTTCTTGGTCATGCGGTGGTATGGCAACGAGTACGTGACTCTGCTATCAGGCTTTTGACGAGCTTGATCGTGTCGCTTTCCTTCATCCCACTTCTGTTCATTGATACCCTCTTTATCATGCGGCTTACTTGTTCTGTTGACGTCTTGAGTAGACTGATTGTGTGGGTACATCTTATGCTTCCTTGGATCCACATGCCTAGGATGCGTATCATGTCCCTTTCCGGTATATTTTGGCCTTCTAACCTACTGTCAGGTCCACCTTGGTGGGGTTGGACAAAACCCTAAGAAGTTCCGACTTCTCCGTGGCACAGGCTAGGCCCCTTTCTCTCACGTACTCTTCTACACATGTTGCTGCTTCTTGCAGTCTCTCTTGCTTTTGTCCTAGCGAGCCTCGATTCGTCCAGACCGTAATGTTGTCGGCGTACATTGCGTGCTGGATGCCATCAATCTTGTGAGTTTTCTGGCCAGTCCGATCATCGCAATGTTGAAGAGCACTGGTGAGATTACGGATTCTTGCGGCGTGCCCTTTCGTGGGGTGGTGAAGGTGTCGCTTCGCAGGTCTCCCAACCCCACTGTCTCTGTGCGTTCTGATAGGAAGGGTCTTACGTAGTCGTTGGTCCTCCTTCCGCAATTGACGTTCTTTAGGCCTTCCATGATGGCTTCGTGGCTAACACTGTCGAAGGCCCCTTTGATGTCCGGGGCCATAATAATGTTTTCGCCAGTTCTTGGTGCCGTGTCTATGATTTCTACCTTGATCTGCAGTAGGACGTCTTGCGTTGACAGGTTCGCCCGGAAGCCGAACATGCTGTGCTAGTACTACTCCTCGGCCTCTATATATTGTTGGATTCGCCTGGTGACGATTCTCTCGTAAATTTGCCAAGGCACAACGTGAGGGAAATGGGTCTCAGGTTCTCTATTTGAAGCTCCTTGCCGGGCTTGGGTATCATCACCACGACAGCGTGCTTCCACTCTTTCGGGACCATCCCCTCTGCCCACAGCATGTTGAGGTACACCGTGAGCTGGTCGATTGCCTCGTCGCTGAGGTTGCGAATCAAGGCGTTCTTGGTCTTGTCTGCGCCGGCTGCTGTATTTTGTGTTGTCGCTCTTATCGCCGCCTGGACTTCCTCTCTCATGATCGGCCTGTCCATTGCAGGATTGTCCGCCCCTTGGTACTCCCCGTCGTAGCCCTGGGGGTTGTCCTTTCAGTAGCATTTGATGCGGACTGCTTCTAGCAGTTCTTCGTCTGTTCCGTCGTACTGGTGGACCAATTTCTGAAATGCCTTGCCACTTTCTGTTTTTGTCTTAGTTGGGTCCATGAGGGCCTTTAGTATGCGCCACGTGTTGTCCGTGCTGAGCGTGCCGTTCAGTAAGCTGCTGAACTGCTGCCATCCCTGCCTGGCCAGTTGTGTTGTGTACTCCTCTGCCTTTATCGTGATTTCCGCGATCCTCTTTTTGAGTTTTTTATTTAGCTTTTGCTTTTTCCAGCGTTTGGTGAGCCCCCGTCTTGCTTCCCATAGCCCTAGCAGCCGCTTGTCCACCTCCGGTACTTGTTCTGTTCTACCTATTTCTTTCGTATGGAGTTCTTGTATTTGTTTCAGTTGTTGGCCCCACTTCTCCACGGAATTGATTTCCCCTTTTAGTTGTTCGCAGTGTTTTCGGAAGGTGTCCCAGCTGGTAAGGTGGGCCGTTCCGATCTTCTTTACGTTGGCTGCTTCAATTATCGTTCTTAGTATGTAGTAGTCACTGCCTAGGTCTTCAAGCAGCTTATCCCACTGGGACTTCTTTGTTCCCTTAATATACGTGAGGTCCGGGCAGGTATCTGGACTCACACTGTTACCTCGCCTAGTCGGTTGATTTTCGTCCGTTAGGAGGTCACAGTTTATGCTTTCCGCCGCCACGCATATCTGTTTCCCCTTTCTCTCTATTTTTTGGTATCCCCAGCTCGTGCTTCTTGCGTTGAAGTCACCCGCAATTACTAAGGTGTTCGTCTTGGCTAGTTTATTTGCTTCCGAAAAGAGCTTGCTGAAATCGCCACCCTTTTGTTTTGGGGGGCTGTAAAGGTTAACTACGATGGTGCTCTTTGCCTTGTGCTTCTTTTTGGGTATAATTTCTGTTATTATATGTTCTATCTGTGTGCCCCCAATCTCTTTGTGTGCTATGGTGACCAGCTTATTGCTGATGAGGGTAGCGACGCGTCCGTTTTCCTGACATGTGTATCCCTTCAGGGTGGGTGTGGTGTTAGTCTCCTGTAGCATGATGATGTCTGGAGGTGTGTGTCTGGTATTGATGAACTGCTGGAGGAGTCCCTGCTTGCGCCGCTATCCCCTGCAGTGCCACTGCCATATGTCTAATTTGTTCTGTCCTGCCATGTTGCGTCACTGCTTTTTCCACTTTGGTTTTCTGCCCCGAATCTTATTTCATTAAAAAACCTGTCTCAGGCGTCATTTGTGGTTTTTTGTGTGTTTTGGCTTTTAACGTATGTTCGGAAATTTTGATCTTGTAGCGCTACTTTCTGCTGCAATTGCACTCCATTGCTACATACGGCAGTGAGAGCGGCCTGCTTCGAGTATTGTGAGAGAGGTCGACTTACAGCGCGAAGATCCGCCGCATGGCAAGCAACAAGCAACAGCTTGAAGAACCCTTAAGACGAAGTTACACCCCCATCCCTCCTAACTCCCAAGAACCCAAACAGCGGCCGAGAGCCGTCCCTTCCCTTCAATAAAGGCTTCATTACCACCTGGGGATCTTTAGCGTGCGCTGACATTGCGCAGCACACGGACGCCTCATCGGTTCGCCTCCATCGAAATGCAGCCGCCGAGGTCGGGTTCGAACCCGGGTACTCCGGCACAGTAGCCTGGCGTCTAACCACTGCACCACCCCGGCTTTTTTTTCTTTATTGCATGAATTGGTACAAATACATAAGTAAAAGCTCATGGTTGCCATGCCCCTTGGCTGACAACCGTGTCTAATGGACTTTCAATACCACAAGTTTGCCCATCAGACTCAAAAACACTGCACCACCCCGGCGGAGCTAGCGTTGCGTGACAGGGAACAGTATTTGAGAGGGCAGGATAAAGAGATAAAGGATAAAGCTGAAAAATGGAGGGGGACCAACATATTTATTTTTGCCAGGGGCACAGTTTGCAACTTCTTTTTTATCAGCAAACTCTGGTATGTTATGCAGGTGTTGCACTGTTCACGGGTAAATATTCAGAAGCTGCACAGGACTTTCGCCATCTTTGTCTGGGCGTTTGATTGGGAGCGCTGCAGCCGGAATAACTTGTTGAGACCAGTAAAAGACGGTGGACTAGGATTAGGCCACTTGTTTTTGCGAGAACTGGTCAGTCATTTTTTTTTCTTTTTTTAGAGACACGACTGACCCTTTCTTACACACCGTATGCCAAGTCAGGCTGAGGCGGCTGCTCCTGGAGTACATTGTTTAAACTGAAGATTTTTCCGCAGGATTAAGGCTTTTATAGAGATGTCGTAGCAAGTATGCGATGTCTTTCAAGGCTGTTATCAAGTGATTATTTATAAACAGTAAAACGAAAGAATACGTACGGTGCATTGTGCGACATTATGTTCCCTGTGTTTTGTTCAGGGCTTGTACGATTGAGGCCCAGGCGCTGATGTGTTAAAAAGGGGAAAAAGAAAACAGGTTACGCAAGGAGCAAGAACCTTCTTTATTAAATTGCATGCCGAAACCTTGCCAGTAAAACCCTTTTTGGAAGTAAAGAGAATATGTATACCCTTGGGATCACACTGTTTATTATGAAGGAAGCCAAAAACAATAGACACATGTTTTTTTACACTGTTCGGAAGGGTATATGTTTGGGTTGTATTGCAAAAACCGTTAATGAAAGATTTTCCGCTAGATCCGCACGGCATCTGGTACTTATGCGTAGAGAGGTAAAATGGGGCATCATTTGGTATAATTATGCTCATGGGCATCCACTGAACACTGCTCTCAAGAATGGCGGGTTACTGTTGTGATAAAGATGCACGGCCTACCAGAATTTATTTTCGGAATAACGTGGACAGGGTTTTGGCGATCGAGAAAGCTGCAGCAGAACCTTCCGTGTTGTTCTCAAGGCTAGAGATTTTGTTGTGTATGCGTGAATTGTAGTGTTGTAAAATAGCGTAAATTAAAGCCTATGTAAACAGCATATGTAAATAGCGCTTGTGTTTTTGTTAATTTTGCTCTCGTTAAATGCAATCTGTGAAGACCAGGCCATAAAAAAAATCTGTGGTGGTGCAGTGGGAAGACGCCCCGCTACTGCGTGGGTGTACCCATCTTCGATGTGTAATTCCGTCTCCTCGACGGCAACCTTTAAACCCTGTATTATTCAATTTTACAATATTGTTACGGGCGAAGAAAAAGGAACGGACAATGGCTAGGTCCCCCTTTATTCATCAAACGCCATCTACCACGGCCATCGGTCATGTTCTGTCTCCTTTCATCATCGGCTTGCCGCCCCGTAACATTTGGTTGTTGGAGGCGCGGGGTACATCATCATCACTCGACATCCTGACCCGGAGCTTCGGCGCCCTGTGTCATCTTGCGCCGTCGGCAACGGGTTCCTAGGACGACGCATCACCTGGCTGTTCCCCGGCCTGCTGGATGCGACGCCATATCACCGTTCTCCACCCCCGCCCAGTCCGCCGCCACGAGAAAAAAACACGAAGAAACACAAGCAGCCCAACATTAAGATTCTACCGACCTGAGCCGCCACGAACACGCGCAAGGACACATTACAAGATACAGCGCATGAAAGGCCTGACCGAAGCGTTCGACCGACCCGATACAATACTACACGTGAAGACATTGCCCCCGCCTGTGCCGTTTGATACGTACTTAGAACCCAGCCATCAAATCCTGGCGACCGTTCAGCGAAAGCTTCCTGGGCCAGGCTTCATTGGTCATAGTGGCGGCAAGCCGTTACTTTCTTTATCTTCTTTCTTCACTGCTCAGCACGAGATCACCGTCATGTCACAAATCTTACCAACTTTGACTTCTTCGTCCACCGATCCGGACGATCGCTCGGTGGTCCCGGATAGTGTTACGGTCGTAGAAGAAGAAGCGGACAATGGCGTGGGCAGGCGCACTCGCGTTAGGTCCGCTATCATTCATTAAACGTCATCTACCATCGCCATCGGTCATGTTTTTTCTCCTTTCATCATGGGCTTGCCGCCCCGTAACAATATTTACGCTATCAGTTGCCAGGTGAAAAAGTTGCTCTTAGAGAGATTCGAAAAGATGTTTTATTCGCTTAGTGCTGAGGTAAGTAGTGTTAATCCATTGCGGCACGGAAGCAACGGTTACGGCAACCTTTAAACCCGGTATTATTCAATTTTACAATATTTTGGCTATCTGTCGCCAGGTGATGCTGCCCAGAGGACCCTACCTAAAATTTAAATACCTGTACCTAAAAAGCGTTGACTCACAATGGAGGAAAAGAACTAGGAAACTGACTGGTAAGTATGCTAATAAAAAGGACGGAGAAAAAAAGAGCATTAAGCAACAGGTGAAAAACACAGAAGGTAAAAATTGGATAAATTCAATGGAAAAGAATGCGAGTGTGGAATTACACCGAAAGTGGAAAATGCAGATCAGGAAGGAAGATTTCTTTGATAACTCAAGAGGCAGTGCCCTACTTTTTGAAGATAGATCAGGGTGCCTTAGAACACAAAGCTACAAAAAGAAATTTAACAATGGAGATGACGCATGTGCTGTATGTGGAAACTCCAGTGAAACAATTGTCCATATTATACTCGAATGTAATGGTATCCATCCGGAAGTTGGTGCTGGCGCAATCACTGTTCCTGAAGCTCTGGGGGTTAGCGATAACAGTGGCCGGGTGAACAAACCGGCGATGGAAACCAGCAAAAAACGACTAGAAAATTGGTGGCTTTAAAGCAGAGAAGTGACATAGTATTAGTGATGTGGCAACAAAATTTAATAAATAGAATGATGGTTTAGTTAACCATTCTAAATCAATAATTAAGATATAGGGAGAAAAATGAGCATGATAGCTACTGCTACCACCCCGTTTCAAAGAGGACGCTCCTATATTCCATCCATCTATCCATCCATACCGTTGAAGGAACGGAATCACGTGTCTTCGAGGAGACGAAACGGAGGCCTCCCTGTGATGTGCGATATCAGCGCACGTAAAGATTCCCGAGTGGTCGAAATTATTCCATAGCCCTCCACTATGGCTCTTCTTTCTCCCTTTCCACTTTCGCTCCCACCTTCCTTCCTTCCCTTGCTACACGGTCAGCTGTCCACAGAAAAACATCCCTATTGCAAAAACCAGTGCCACTGGGTGCCAGCGACCCAGCGCTATACCTGATTATGGTCCCTGTATGACGCTGGAAACTGGGCGCACTGGGACGTGGCATACTGGGACGCTGCGCACTGGCGGCACTGTTCGCCTGGAGAAAAAAAAAAAGGCGTGGGATAAATTTAAAAAGTAAAATTAAGGAAATAAGTTAGGTACATAAAAAAACCTTAAAAAAAGAAAAAAGAAAGAAAAAATTAGTGCACCGAGCGCGCCTCGAAGTAAGTCCCTAGGTACATATCAATCACCAGCTCAGCACGCTAACCACTCGGCCACGCCGAGACATGGCTTTTTTTTTAAACATTTCTGCATTTTATGTCATGACCCGCATTTATAGGGTTGGAACTTCATGTTTTGCAGTGTATAGGCCATTGCTACCGCTCTAACAATTCCCTATTGCAAAAACCAGCATCTCCAGTGCGAAACCAGTAAGATTTTCGCGCTGGTTTTGCACTGGATCTGCAGGGCACGCTGGAGGTCTGCGATATTCACTGGAGCAGTAACGGGAAGACACTGGCTGCACTGGTGCGATGGAAGAAAAACGCTGGGATTAGCCTTTTGACGCTGGGTGTGTCGCTGGCATCCGCGATGCACTGGGAGAAGCGCTGTATGTGCGCTGGGGCCGCACTGGTCCCAGTGTCTCAGTATAGCTGGTGCGGCCTGCGGCATCAGCCGGAGTAGCATCCCTCAGGGGCCAACAAGGCTACAGCGTACTTTTAATCGACCATCGGGGGGCATATGAAAAATATGGTTCAAGCAAGCGCTTTTTGCTGCGAAGTCGTTCTGCATTTGTAAGAAAACAAAGGCAGTATCTTTTTTTTAGTTTCCATGTTTCCATAGGTCGTTACGAGCGTTTCGACAGAGACAACGACCGCCGCGCCTCGATCTCATGACACACTGACGATTAACGCACAACTAAAGCTGGAATTGAATAATGTGGGCTACCATGCATAAACAACTTCACAGCTATCTTAAGGGCACTCTGACACAATGATTACTGCCAAAATGTTTAATGCGGTCTCAATCGCACGCGAGCGTAGCCTGCACCACGGTCCAGTATAAACAGCAGAAAGAAAAACTAAAACCAGGAAGAGAGTAGTTTAACGAGCGATGGATCCATGAGAGAAAAAGCAACAACATACAGCGCTTGTAATACATAATATTTGGCGTGTTTCTCAAGCTTTTGCGTTCCTTCTTACTCTGCGTATCAAGCAGCCGAGCTTTCGGTCATCGCAACACTTCCCGCAATGTTTATATACAAATAAGGTTTAGTTACACGCAATTAGGGTCATCGCTGCGGCGCTTACCGGTATTGAAGCTTGGTCGCACGTTTTTCCTTGCAGGCTTCTACTAAAGCTCCGTGTTCAGCGAAAATTACGCCCACGGAAGCAGAGCAGCACCCAAGAGCCGGCGTTGGTAAATTTGCCGACGATGTTTAGTTGTGCGTTAATCGCCAGTGTGTCATGAAATCGAGGCGCGGCGGTCGTTGTCTATCTCGAAACGCTCGAAACGACCTATGAAAACATGCATTGTGTGCCCAAGTGCAATGTGTGCAAAGGCGCCCACAACAGAAGGAGCAGGAACTGCAAGCATCGCTTTGTCGAACGCCACCCTAAACATAACCATCAACACAATAACATGAACGCTAAGTCGACCAGCAGTCCGGGCACAGGCCGCGCTATAGAGAGGCAACATTTCGTAGAGTAACCATCGAGGAAGCCCGCCGCAGATTATCGTCGTTCCTTCCACTGTCATCTAGCCAGAACGGCAGTTCGGGACAGCGAAGCACGGACCGACGGAGGCGTTGTTGTTGTTGTTGTGGCTGTAGGAAGAAGGAAAAGAAAATGCACGGGCCTTCTACTGGCTCTGTAGGTGAGCCGCCTCCGCTGCCTCGTGCGGACAAAGGAGGAATAGAAGGAAAAACTTTATTTTGCCCTATATTATTTGGCGGTTTTTGGACGTCTTCAGAGATGTCTGCTTGTTGTATCCACAAGAGTCTTCTCCGTCGACTTCATCCACTTTTTCACATAGGTCGGTTGCCCTCAGTCCAGGGCTCCGCTGGCTGCTGCCGCCCGTTGGGCTTGCTGTACCAGACCTTGCTGGTCTCCGCAGCGGTCGCTGGACAGCCGAGTCTCCCATTGCTCCGCACTCGGGTTTCGAATTTTGGGGACCACATCTATGTTTTGACATGTCCATTTGATGTGATATAGTGTTGGTTTTTCATCGCACAACGGACATCTGTCAGCGTATATGGTAGGGTGCATTTTATTTAGTATGTGTAGGTTTGGGTATGAACCCGTCTGTAATTGTCTCCATATGACAGTTTCCTCTCTGGTGAGAGAACTGTGCGGTGGCGGATATCGCATTTTTCTTCCTCTATAGTTTTCTATTATGGCCGAGTATGCCTTGGGTGCTGGCAAAAGTTCCGCGGACCCATCGGGTGCTCGGAAAGTAGTGTATGCTCGAGCTATCCTGTCAGCCTCTTGGTTCCCTGTCACCTCCATGTGCCCCGGTACCCATAAAATTTTGTGTCTGGTCTTGTTTTCTTCGTGGTTTTAATTCTGTCGCTCGCTTTGAGGAGTATACTGAGCGCGTGACGACCAATCCTACCATTCATGAAATTTCGACAGGCTGTTTGAGAGTCCGTGAGTATCGTTAGCGACCGCCCAGCTAACGGACAAAGGAGAAAAGAAAGAAATGAAATTGAAGAGGGAGATAAAGACCCGCGCTGCAACAAGAGCCGTCGTCCACCACCGAAGCGGTGGTGGGTGCAATGACGGCCTACAACAGATATAAATTATGTGGTAGGCTAGCCCCCCCCCCCCCCCCCCCCCCGCAGGTGACCCACCTGCCCCAGCCCCATCAGGGGAATACCAGTCCGAGCCCCGTTGGGCCAGAGTTCCGACGGAGGCGTGCAAGCTGGAGCACCAGCAGAAGTTGCTCGAGTAGGTTAGCTGGCCGGACGCAGCAGCGTGCGAGCAGAAGCAGCAGCAGAAGTTGATCGAGGACGGTGAGCTGGCCGGATACGATTTCCTATTATTGCACCGCTCGAGAAAAATAGCTATCTAAAATTCAGTCTAAAGATGAAACCACTACGCAAATGCAACGGGAAGTAGCTGAAATGGAAAGTCTGTTTCCATCTCTACAACCTCCTGTAAAAACAACTCCACAAGTGCACCGCGCTCCCTCATTCTCCGAGTAGAGCTCTCTACCCTCCACCAGTAATACAATGGAAAAGACCGCCTCCTTCTAATAAGTTTGGAATCGACACGCGCTGCTAAAGAGTCTAACGATGACAACCCGCAACCGACCACTAAACCTAACTCTATAAACAAGCTAAGAGCAGTAATGAGTGTTCTCGAGAACCCGTTTAGCGGTCTAGATGAGCAAGTTAACAATCTTAAGCGCAAAATGACTGAGCTGGATGCGAACATTGCTGTTTTTTTTTTTCTGCAAGTAGTGAAGCGTATCGCTGTCCTGAAGGGAAGCCGTAAATAAATGCCTGCATCCACGACCATGCCCATGATCATTCTTCCTCCTTGCCAACAAATTTAGGCGTGGATGTGTCACTGCTGGGGGTTCCGCAACAACGGAGTAACCTGTTCTTTCACATCCAAAGCTATCTAAACAATCGGATGAAAGAGAACTTTAAAAAGTGAGCAGTCTGGCGAAATTATCGAGCTATAAGCATTTTCTCCCCCCTAGAGTGCACGGACGACGGATGACAGTCTCATTCACAGGTACATTTGTGCAAGCAACATTGCGGCTATAAATCACACTACAGACAGTTCTCGCGAACAGTATACGCTACTGGAAATTGTGCCCAGAAGAAAATGGAGATACAAATCTCTTTATACTCAAGATATACATGTCCCCGAAAGACGTGGGCAGGAATTCCATATCTCCTGTTTAAAGCAACTCTCTTCGCCTCACCGCAGGAACCTAGCTCCTTGTGGTGGGCGATTTTAATGCGCACCATTCGGCTTGGGGTTATCCGAACAGAAACCGTAAGGGTACAAGCTGTGGCAGTCTATCCAGAACCTAGGCCTCATAATTCTTAACCATCCTGAAGGAATAACATGGGTTGTCAACAGCGTTAGAGCAGTTACCTCACCCGATCTCACAGTCACCGAAAACATTAGCGATGCCTGCTGGTCCAGCACGAGAAAGACACCAGGGAGCCACCTATACATAATAGCAGCCAAAGTAAATAAAACAGTCCACCGATCGCTGCATGGCTCAAATACACAATGCCACTAGAGGCGGAACAAAAAAATTATTGAACCATATAAGCCGACTAGGTAAAAATAATCAAAGAATGCAGGCCCGGGTTCAAGATAACGAGGGAAAGTGTTTTCAGGGAGACAACGCAGTGAACTACATTAAATCAGTTATAGCTGAGTCATTTAAGAGCGACGATAGGGTAATCTCTGCAAATCAGAAAGCAACACAAGATAGAAGAACACAAATCAGCTTAGAACGGACCAATCTAAACTGAAAAAAAAAGGCAGAAAAAATATTCTTAAAAAACATCTACAGGAATAGAGAGAATTCTGATCAAGCTGATTAATGAACTTGCTCCAAGAAGTAAGGAAACATTGTTAAAAGCTTTGGAAACAGTCATAACTAATAAGCCTATTCCGGACAGCTGGCGGCAGAGTAAAATGAATTTGATTCATAAAGGGAAAGGAGATAGAATACTCATAAAATCCTAAAGGTCGATTACCATAACATCTGGTATATAGACCGTTTTCGCGGCGAGGAGGAAAATAGCCTCGAACCGGAACGCGCTGCGCGGCTCCTCCTGTCTGGTATGTGGGGACGTGGGGATAGCAGCGGGGGCGGCAAGGCATTCTACGGAGAAAGGGTACACGTTGCAGTCTTTTGCACACAGAGTGTCTTGAATAGTTGATATGAGCAATGTGCTTTCTTTCCCTGTTCTTTCTTCTTCCGCCCCTTTCTTTCCTTCATTTCCCTGCCCGTTTCATTTCCGCCGGCCGCAGTTTAGCTGCTAAGAGCTGCCGCGGTTAGCACAATCTTTTTTTACTCAGTTGTTTGCATTAACAAAAAATAACAACCAAAAGGAGATGATTAACAGAAGATAAAAGATTAACAGCGGTCGTATGTGCTTGTGTCGCTCTACACTGTTCCACTTGCAACTTGCTCAATTTGGCGAAGACGAGCAACTTCTGAATTTCCAGCCCCAACCGAAAATGTTTCGCTTTGGCAGCCTTTCGTGCGAGTTCCGAACACTGTGTTTGTAGAGTAGAGACCGGAAAAACTGAATACCCGTGCAACAATGGCAGTCTTTGGGCAACAAACGGATGATATTCCTTGCGGTAAATATTTACGAGATGCCGCCAGGTAAAGAAGAACTATTTCGATTTAGTCACCTGAGGATAATGCAAGTATGACAGAACCTGTCCCATTTGAAGACAACGATATACCAATAAATTGGTCGTCAACTTATTTACTGAAACAGCGCTAAAATATTTTTTTTTTGAAAACGCGCATCTCGTAAGATTTTGCTGCAGATAATAAATGGGAATATGATCACAGGAAGAGCAGCGATCGTTTGCAGTAAGCAAACATAGCGACGAAAAATTAACTATATAATTGTTGACAAAAGCAACTTTCAATGAGTTTATTATGGGACATAATTTCAGGTCACTATTCCATACGTATCAACTGTCAATGTTATCTTGTATTTGGATGTCAGCATGACGGCCGAGTCAGACAAACGCAACTAACGCCCAGTCAGAAAAATTGCAAGATAGCAGCTCCCGCCGTTGACAAGTCATCGCCACTCCCCACACATACCGGAAAACAGGTGGTTGAGTCATGTAGGCAATGCTGAAATCCGATTGCCTGGTAGTGGACACTTGAACACATTGCCTGATTGTCACCCAACAAAAGTAGCCAGGGTAGAGTGAATAGATCCGAAATGGATAATGGATACTTAAGAATAGAACCCCAGTGGAGGTGTGGGAACTTCCGCAGCAGCCGCTCAAGCAGTAAAGAGTATATGAATGATCGGTTGACCCAACAAATGTAGCGCGATTAGCATTGCTCCTAAACGTGACATGAAAAGGCTACATTCGCTTTCTTTCTTTCCTCAAATTGTTACGGTAAGCCGTCTCTAGAAATCATTTAAGAATAAAACGTAGATCGGAAGCTGCCCTCGCAGCCAGTGGTGCGCCGCCGCCCCTCTGTTCCACATAAAAGTTACACACTAATTGTAATCAGGCTTGTATACCCTTCAGCCGACCTGATCAGGAGCATAATATTGTCATTTCTGACCGAATGGCTTCGCTGCTATTGAAAATTTATTGTTCTTTCAGCCAGGTACTTTCAGAAAGCAAAACTTTGCATGCCAAAGCTCCAAAATGCCAATTTGCGCTACTTGTCGCCTGTTCCGCGGATGGGACCCCACATACCAGCATTGCGGTTGTTCATAGCTCGGCCGCTAGATTGCGCCACATACACAAAATGGCAGCGCCCATGATAAAACGGTCTATACAGGTTGGCCATGTTGGCGGTGAAATTAAAGATGCAATTATGGGTAGAAAGTAAGAAGGTACTCGAAGAACTTGAGAACGGTTTTAGAAATGGTTGGCACTTAGATGGTAGACTGCTCGTGCTTACCCAATGCATCGACATATCTAGAATGGAATATTAACATTTGTATCTGGCCTTCCTGGACGCAAATCGGGCGTAGCACAATGTAAACAGGGAACGCCTGTGGAACATATGAAGAAGAAGGCATCGATCATCCCAAGTAACACAATGTAGGCTCTGACGTGGGGACCGCGTTGGGCCCGTACGGGCAGCCCATACGGGCCACATGCGGAATTCGCAACACATACCAGAGGGGCCCCGCGTGGGCTGCCCAATTCTGCGCGATCCTTCCCTATCTTATCAGTTTGCGCAGCCCAAATAGGGCTGCCCGCATTCAGCCCAGATAGGCGATTGTGAGCAACATGCCAGATTCACTAATGGGACCTACATTTGTACAGGCAGTGCCACCCGACTGATCAAAGTTTTATTTTCAAGTCGATTAATCCCTCCAATACCTGAATTGTACCGGCGCAGGCTTTGCGGATGCCAGTCCGTTTCAGGCTGGCCCGTGTGCAGCCCTCATAGGTTGAATCTGGCATTTTCTGGGCGGTCCACGTTTCATTAGTCATCAAGTGTGAAACATTGAGCGCTATTTCTTCACCTTGTATTCGGCACTCAGTAACATAAGAGAAATTTATTCCCAACACTACAAAACCGCGGGCTGGCCTACATCACCCCCAAAATGTTGGTATGAATACTTATTTCGGTGATATATGTGTAGAATAATAATGACGCAGGAAAACTTTGGAGGTAGTTCAATACATACTCGTGAAGCGAAACAGTTACTCCTCCATATTTTCTTCCAATACTGCATAATTAACGTAGTTTGAGAGTAAAAATAGACAGTCTTGATTCATGACATGGATATGAAACCTCCAGAAGAGGCAATTAGCGGCCAAAATAACATGCACTACACAAATAAAATGTGCCTTAAAGATAGGGTGGAGACGTGCCAGAGCAGTAAGCACACCTACGGCTAATTTGGGGCCCACTGCGGCCTTTCATGGGCAGCCCCAATTAGGCTGATCTTTTTATTTTTTACCACATGGAATACGAACATTTGTTGCATTTGACCGCAAGTACACCATGAAATACCCGTGTGGGCAGCGTGGGACATGCCCGCTTTTCAGCTCGGCCTCAAACCATACGGGACCTATTCGGCTTTGAGTGGGCAGCTCTCTCTTAGTAACCCGTCTTCTATTTGATTTAGGCTCACATTTGCATCGGATCTGCCCTAAAGTGCCCCGCAAGAGACCCATGCGGGTAGAAACAGGAAGGAACCCTTTCCTGCCCCGCTACAGGCTATGTGAACATTACCTAGGCTTTTGGTGGTCAGCCCCATTTGTGGTAGCCCAGGAAATTTCTGCATGAAGCCCACATTTTCGTCTGACCATCCCTTGAGTGCCCCTCAAGGGTCCCATGTAGGCAATGGGCGGGCATACCCGTATGTAGCAACGCCGCGGCCCATGCGGGGCCTATTAGGCTTTTGAGTGGGCAGCCCCAATTAGATTAGCCCAGGCTTTTTCTACACAGAGCCCAAATTTTCTTTGTATCGGCCCTAAAATTCCCCAAACGGGACCCATGAGGGCCAGATGTGGGAATACGTAATTACTTAGCCCTTTACACGCCTATATGATGCCCAGATGGAAAAAGGAGGGGCAAGCCCAAATTGGGCTTGCCCGCTTGATCCCTAAAAAGGGGCCCTCATGGGTGTTATTGTGTTTGCCCAAGCCCAACTTGCTCATACGGACCCCAGGTGGGCCATGTAATGTGTGCCACTGGGGATGAGATAACTGATTTCCGACCGGAAATATATCGGGATAACAAAGTAGAAATTACGTGGGAAGGGACAAGAAGTACGGAAACTGTCAAGGTATGCAAAGGATTAGGTCCTGGGTGCTGCTGTTCATGCTTTATATTGTTAAGTGGTGACAGTGACATGGCGACAGGGTGAAGGATGAGTTCATGGTTGGTCTAGCGCGAGCGTTCCTCTCGCGCCACTGCCGATCTTCTTCTTAACGCTTCCCGGGGCAACCGAGGGATCGTCCCGATCGTTTAGCTTGAAGTTGATGGTGACGTGATGGTGAGGATGTGCAAGGAAAGACAGGACTGAATGACTTGGTTGCCACCACGATGTATGATGCGTCGGTGATCCGCCTCCCCTGGAACTCTTCAACAATCCGTCACCAAAGCATCCATGGAACCGATGCCTCGAGGTCGCGTCGGGCGGCTTGGGCTAGGGTTGCGTGTTTGTGTCCAACTGTTCCTTCGGCTCATTAGAGTCTTTCGGGTCCTTCGTCTCGGTTCTGCTTAGTCTTTATGTTCTGCCTGTCTTAAGGTCCGGGCTGGGGGCTGGGCGGTAATAGTTGGTCGGGTCTGGGCTGGAAGGGCTGGGGCGAAGCTGCTCGGCGATGTCACAGGGCCCTCGATTGAAGGTCCCGGCTTACAGATGGCCACTGCCGATCTTCTTCTTCATAACAATGTGATAAATATGCCATGGAAGATGTAAAAAAGTTACCTATTTTTTAACTTGTCATATAGATCAGGGAAAAAGGTGGTAGAGCCATTCCTTCCCGGTTTAATGTGTGGAGGTGGTATTGTGCGGTTAGCAGATTGCCAGGAAGATTTGCAAACTCTAGTTATGTATTGCAGAGATGTAGGGGACACTCTATGCATCCGCTTTAGCACGCTTAAGTCAGGTCTGATCATATTTAGCTGATCAATTGGTCAGGGTCTTAACATACACGGCCATGAAATACCCAGAGTTGAATATAAATATCTCGGGGTGTAGGTAAACGAAGGATTGGCATACATTGAAAAGCTTCAGCAATCACTTAAGGCAAAATGGCGAATAACTCCTTTTATCTTTCTATCTCCTGCATTCCGTTCCCCTTTATCAACTTATGCCTTGTGGCAAACTTAAAAAAAATGCCGGGCTAATGAAGCATAGGGCATTGTGGAGATACAGCAAGTATCAAGTGTTGAGGTTATTTGGAAAGGAATTATGTTTCCCGGGTTTACTTCAGAAATGCGGTTTTGAGCCTAAAAGCAGACGTACAGTCGACATCAGAAATAAATCAGAGAGCCGTCGGGCGATTAGCACTGGGTGCCCACGACAAAACCACAAATGAGGTGGTACAGGGAGGTATGAGCTGGGCACCTTTCGCAGTACGAAAGCTCAAAGAAAATATTATATGAGGTGCGCCTGAGAAAATTGTACAGTAAGAGGTTGGCAGCTAAAGTGTTTAAATACCTATACCTAGAAAGCATTGACTCACAACGTTGGAAAAGATCCAGGAAGGCCAAGTATCTTCTGCGAGGATACTCGACCTTTCCTTTCCTCAAAACCACTCAACTGGCTCTAATCAGGTCTCCATGGAGGAAAAACAAAGAAGCATCGTGTGCTGTGCGATGTCAGTGCACGTGTCGCAACTGTAGGAAGAAGGAAAATAAAGTGCAAGGACCTCCTGCTGCTTATGTAGCTTATCTCCCTCCGCTTCCTCGTGCTGACAAAGGATGAAAATTCCAGAGGGCACTTTTTGGACTACTAAATTGCGATGAGGCGAAAGCCATTATAATGTAGTGGATCGTCGTTCTTCCCTACAGCCTGCCAAGGGAAGAATGCAAAATGGTACTTCATATTCAGGGCATCATTTACCTCAATGCCATCGGACCTGCCATATTGGCACTCGCCCTCTACAACTTTGCCGAAATTGACAAGCACCTTGCAATTACGATTGATCAAGTCCGTATCCATCCAACAAGCAACACTGTAATGGTGAGCACACCGGACACTGACCGGGCATGTCTATACGCCAAAATGAAGGGTACTACTGTCGACTCTGTCACCGCCCCGGTGGCAGCATATGTTCTCGCACCGAACGACTCTGTCCGAGGCATCATATACAGAACCCGAAGCCATTAGACTGACGCCAAAATTCTAGCCGAACTTTGAACCCGCAACCCAAACATTCCCATTGTCACCGCTCGTCGCATGGGACGCACTTGGCATTTTGTTGTTACCGTTGGCAACAGCAAGCTGCCTCGCCACCTGAGGTACCTTGGCCTACCCTTTGAGGTCTTACCCTTCAAGGAGCGCCTGGAGGCCTGTTTCAACTGCCTCAAGCTCGGCCACAAGGCCGATGTCTGCTCCCTCCCACGTCGTAACGCTTGCCGTCGCTGTGACGCCTCAACGGCAACGCGGTTTTTCCTTAACATTCTCTTCCTTCTTCTTCCGTCCTTTCAGTTTCTGCAACAAGCTTTCACATGCTGCTTTGATCTTATGGGCTGGGTAACCTGCGGAATGAGAGCGTTGAACACACTGGTTGAAGCTTGACTCATTTGGCTCAGCTTGACCCTTGGCGTCTACAGGAAAAAGAACACAGCAACAGTGCAAAAAGGATCACGAAAACAAGTTCACCGAGTGTGCTTCAGGACTGGTATACAAACTTCCTCTCACATGCTGCAGATTTTACATTGGGCAGACGGGTAGATGTTTCAACGAACGGGCAGGAGATCATAATTTGGTAATAAGAAACAATGCTGGAGGGCATCTTGCACTCCATTGTGGGAACTGTGAAGGTAAGGGGAGCGGAAAGAACAAAGCACCCTGCACACCAATTTGGCGCAAAACCATGTGTTTGTTTAAGTCAAGAGAAACAAGAAAGGGAGGTTGTTGAAGCTTTTTATATCTTAAAAACTGGCGACAGATGTGTGAGCACACCATCTATTTTACTTTCATCGAGTGGAATTGTGTTTTTGGAAGGCCACCTGTAAATTTCTGGTGCCTTTTCATGTACTAATCTTGTAATAAACGGTTTTCAGTTTTCCAAAATGCTATTCGTTGCATAGCTTTATTGTTCACCTTTACAGCTGTGGTTTGTTTTCCATCCTGTCATTGATGCACATGATTCTTTTACCTGTTTTTAATGGTTTTAGGTTCACCTTTACAACTGTTTCTTGTTAACTGTTCTTTTCACATGAATCTTTTAGCTTTTCTTAATGGTTTTAGGCTCACCTTTTACAACCGTTTCTTGTTTTTCCTCCCAGTCATTTTTTCACATGATTCTTTTGGCTGGTTTTAATCTTCACCTCCATAATTATACCCTCTTTTCCGTTTACCCCTGTTGTATTTTCGCAAAAGCTTTTTCCTCTTTTAATGTTCACCGTTTCTTTTCATCTTTGTCAAAAATTTTTCACGCCACCGTTGTTTTTCCTTACACCTTAACATTGTTTCATAGCCTTTCCAAAACTTTTTTGTTTTCTGGTTTAAACTCCGTCTGATTGTTGTTTGCCTTTTTGGACCATGGCGTCTGAGTGCTAGATCTTTTATCTTGGAATCTGAAATGTTTTCTCATATTGTGAAAGCAGTTTACGATAAAATTTTACCGCCCTATGTTTATCACGCCTCGTGTTAAAGATAGCTGTGGTTACGCGCCTGAGTTCCCTCATGTATATAGCATGTGCTTTCGTTCACCAATAAACAAATGGAAGTCTGCGCCCGTGTTGTCTTGTTTGTGTTCCTTCGCCTATTGTCCCGTTTTTTCGCGCAGTTTACATTTTGATCTGCAATTAACCAACTTGCCCGCAAAAATGCTTTTAATGCAGTATATTTCGTCTACTCTGGGCTCTATTTTGTGTGTGAAAACGAAGCATGACGCTATTTTATCGTGTGTGAACCTCATCGCTGTGACCACTTGTCAGACCTGAGTCCTGGCATACTGCTCGAAACGCAAGTTGGTGCCCCCCCAAGTGCGAGCCTTCTTCGGACATCTGGATCCATCCTGGGGCCACGTCAGGCGAATATGCAATGTGTGGAAATCTGAGTGCTGGAGACATGTGAGGCTACATTCCGACTGGCTATAGGCTTCACTTCAACAGGAGATGAACGCTTGTTTCGCTGCTACCCGGTTTGCGGAGTACAAGAGGCTGGCAGCGAATGCTACAGAATTCCTGTGGCAACGTGCAAGACTGGCTCTACCATAGACGCCTCGTGCCATCCAGTCCGCTAGCAGGGTCACCGTGCTTGATGGAGCCGTGTTAACGGAAGTACAGAGAATCCTGAAAAAAGGTCCAAAGTTCTCCTTCGAGCCTCCTGTTAAGCGCTCTAACCTTGTTGCTGTGGTGCGAAGGGTTGGGGAACGTGTTCCGGAAAAGCAGCGGGAACGAGTCATCGGCGACGGTATGGACTGCCTACATCGTACTGTAAGTCATCTTCCGTCAAGAATCCCACCTTTTAGAAAAGCAGTCAAGCATCTGAAAGACAATGGCCTCACTATCGTTCAGTTGGACAAAGAAGGTGGTTTTGTCGTCTTACCCTTGGGTGCTTTCGATAAAAAGGCCACTGATGCAATAACAAAAAAATTTAAGGCAACAAAGTTCGGCCCCAAGAAGCAAAAAAGCAGGGCTATGAAGCTACTCAAGAGCATGAACCTGGAAGCTTTAAGCAAAAAATTCGAGAAGAACGATAATGAATGTCTTCATGCATTCTTTACTGGGAAAACGCATAAAACGGATTGCCCTCTACGAGCCATTGTTTCGGAAAAAGAAACATGGCAAAGGATAATCGCAGAAACCCTTCGGCGCAACTTAGTGACAATAGTTGGAAATGACCCGTTTCTTGTCAGGAGTTCAAGTGAGGTGATGACATGCTTGGATCCATGACGCAACTTAGTGACAATAGTTGGAAATGACCCGTTTCTTGTCAGGAGTTCAAGTGAGGTGATGGCGTGCTTGGATCCATGTGGCCCGGCACATACGACAGGTTTTTCCATTGACATTCAGGACCTCTTTTATTCCGTTCCGCATGCCGGATTGTTCAATGCTACACGTGAAAGTATACACCAAAGCGGTGAAATAAGTTTTCAAAATCAGGCAGGAGTAAGCACGGATTACTTCTTGGAATTGTTGAGGTTTTACCTCAGTTCCACAGGTATTGAACTTAAAGACAATTATTTTCTTCAAAAAGCTGGAATTTGTATAGGATCGTCAGTGGCACCTGTCCTGTGTGATATTTATTTGGCTGCGTTTGACAAGCGCGTTGATCAAAGTTTGCCCAATCAGCAGGTAATGCGTGTTTTCCGATATGTGGACGATTTCCTGGTGCTACTCAAACTTGCCCCAGAAGATAACCTGCATGATGTCGTCACTAACATTCTATGATTATTTACATCATCGTCCCTGGGCTTAACCTTCACGCACGAGTTAGTGGCTAACAACACTTTACAGTACCTTGATCTTAATCTTGAGTTTACCTCGCAACACATTTGCTGGTCGTATAATCCCAGAACCAAAAAGAACCCATTGCCATTTGGAAGCGCACACTCCAAGCTTGTAAAACGTGCCAATGTAACCTTAGCCTGCCAATCTGCCCTCGAAAAATCATGCATGCATAAAATTGAGTCAAGCTTTAACCAGCAAGTTCAACGCTTTTATTCCGCAGGTTACCCAGCTCATATGATCAAAGCAGCATGTGAAAGCTTGTTGCAGAAACTTAAAGGACGGAAGAAGAAGGAAGAGAATGTTAAGGAAAAATCGCTGCAGGTGATGCCCTACATTCATCGTGTTTCCCACAATATGAAAAAAGTGGCGAACAGGTATGGTGTCAAGATGGCCTTCTCGGCACCGATCAAGCTGAGTAGCGTCTGCCCCTTGGCGTCTACAGGAAAGAGACAAAGCATCAGTGCAAAAAGAATCACGAAAAAAAGTTCACCGAGTGTGCTTCAGGATTAGTATACAAAATTCCCCTCACATGTGGCAGATTTTACATTGGGCAGACGGATACATGTTCCAACGAACGGGCACGAGAACTTAATTTTGCAATAAGGAACAATGCTGGGGGGCATTTTGCACTCCATTGTGGTAAATCTGAAGGTAAGGGGAGGGGAATGAACAAAGCACCCTGCACACCAATTTGGCGCGAAACCACGTTTTTGTTTAAGTCAAGAGAAAAGACAGAAAGGAAGGTTGTTGAAGCTTTTCATATCTTAAAAACAGGCGACAGATGTGTGAGCACACCATCTATTTTGATTTCATCGAGTGAAATTGCACTTTTGGAAGGCCACCTGTAAATTTTCTGGTGCCTTTTCATGTACTAATCTTGTCATAAACGGTTTTCATCTTCCAAAATGCAATTCGTTGCATAGCTTTATTGTTCACCTTTACAGCTGTGGTTTGTTTTCCATCCTGTCATTGATGCATATGATTCTTTTACCTGGTTATTTTACCTGGTTTTAATGGTTTAGGTGTGTTTTAGGTGCGCCGCGGTGTGTTTTGTGTTGCCCTGAACCTAGTTCTGGTTTATTGTCGGGAGTTCATTGTCGGGCCCCTCAACAGCATGTTTTCATCGCAGTTTGGTCGAATGTTGTTTCATTTTTATTTATGGTTTTTCTGTTGATTCGGAATAAACCGCTATTTTTAAGAAAAACTCGCCAGGCAAGACCATGGCTCACGGACCCGTATTCTAGAATGCGGAGCCTTGAAGATGAAAGTACAAATACCGGAAACTTTTATTTTTCACACATGTCCCGCCGCCGTGTTACAGTGGTAAGACACCCGATTACTGTGCCGGAGTTCCGGCTTCGATCCCAACTGCCAGTGGGTGCGGTTCGACGGAGGCGAAACGGAAAGGCAAGTGTGCTGCGCCGCGATATCAGTGCGCTTAATAAAGATCCCCAGATGTCTTAAGTTACTCCGTAGCCTCCATTACAGCCTCTCATTCTCTCTTTCTCCTTTCACGTCCACCTTCCTCTCTTTCTTTAGGGCGCGGTTCAGGTGTGCACAGAACAAGTGTGCCGGATACTGCACCGAACCGTTCCTGTGATGAAATTTCTTTATTATATTCCATATCCACTAGTTCCTCTTCTCCGAGGATGCTCAGCCTTTCCTTCCCTCAAAACCACTCAACTGGCTCTAATTAGGTCTCCATGGAGACAAAACAAAGAAGCATCGTGTGCTGTGCGATGTCAGTGCTCGTGTTGCGACTGTAGGAAGAAGGAAAATAAAGTGCAAGGACCTCCTGCTGCCTATGTAGCTTATCCCCCTCCGCTTCCTCGTGCTGACAAAGGATGAAAATTCCAGAGGGCACTTTTTGGACTACTAAATTGCGATGAGGCGAAGGCCATTATAAAGCAGTGGATCATAGTTCTTCTCTACGGCCTGCCAAGCGAAGAACACAAAATGGTACTTCATCCGCAGGGCATCATTTACCTCAGTGCCATCGGACCTGCCAAGTTGGCCCTCGCCCTCTACAACGTTGCCAAAATTGACAAGCACCTTGCAATTGCGATTGATCAAGTCCGTATCCATCCAACAGGCAACTCTGTAATGGTGAGCACGCCGGACACTGACCGGGCGTGTCTATACGCTAAAATTAAGGGTACTACTGTCAACTCTGTCACCGCCCCGGTGTCCGCATATGTTCCCGCACCGAACGACTTTGTCCGAGGCATCATATACAGAGCCCATAGCCATGAGACTGACGCCGAAATTCTAGCCGAACTTTGAACCCGCAACCCAAACATTCCCTCGTCGCATGAGACGCACTTGACATTTCGTTGTTACCGTTGTCAACAGCAAGCTGCCTCGCCACCTGAGGTACCTTGGCTTACCCTTTGAGGTCTTACTCTTCAAGGAGCGTCCGGAAGCCTGTTTCAACTGCCTCAAGCTCGGCCAGAGGGCCGATGTCTGCTCCCTCCTGCGTCGTAACGCTTGCCGTCGCTGTGAAGCCGCTCATGAGTCTCCTCCAGGTGATCAACCAACCGTGTGTGCAGTGCAAGCTGCAGCCGGAACTACAAGTATCGGTTGAAGTGTTCAGGCTAATCGAAGAACACCGCATCGACCATGGACACTGACTCCACGTCAGCAGGACAGGATCGCGAAACCCGCCCCGCGAGCGCAGACGAGACCGAAAGCCTCCACGAGATGAGTCCTTCCCTCCGCTTGGCAGCGACAGTGCTTGCAGTCGCAGCCGCCCCTCCTATACCTCACCCAGTCCTCAAACCAACTTCCGGTCCATGCCTGAGACCAAGCCCAGCAAACAAACCGCGTTGCACACTCCCTCAAGCTTCATATCGCCACTGTCCGACATAAAGGTAAGGAAGCTGGGAGATATGGTCATGAGCTATGAGCTTCTACAAAAGCAAATGCCAAAATTATTAGCTTTTAATTTGCACATACACCTTCTAAAGTGCTACCACAGCAAGTGGCTTACGCTCAAACCCCCGACCCTGTGAGCGACTCTGTCACAGACGCTGATCAGCCTAGGCGAACAAGCGCGAAGCATCTTCTCCCATTTCGGACGCAGCGGCCATATTTGACGCTATTGACCCTCGAATATCCAAGGTTGAAGACGCATTTCAGCGTTTCACCCCTACCATCGATGGTCTCGTTGAAAGCTGCGCTACAATGACGGCAAGCATACAGAGCCTTACCGCCAGAAAAATATGCTATAGACGGCTTCCTATCATGCGAAATGCATTACCTCCATTAATCCCTCTCCCGAGCCAACACCCATTAGTGGTGCTACGTCGGAGAATGAGGCTGGGATGAAACGGTCTGGCAGCATTCCCAAACCACCGGTAGCGCTATAGCAGTGCATCGAACCGTACGGGAAACACGATGGCAAACTCCCCATTACAGTGTCACCATGGAACTGCAGGGGCTTCAGGGCTAATGGGCGGGCCCTGGAGCATACCCTGCAGGCACGGCTGCACACTCCCCACATTGTCGCGCTTCAGGAAACATACACTCACATCACTCACTAGCTACACGGCATCTGATCAACAAATAGCACAGGACCCATTCCCCCAAACCGCCTTTTTCGTTCAATGAAATTGTTACAGCCAACCGGTCCCGCACAATTTCGGGCTGGTACTCCCAAGCACTTGTACCCAGACTCCGTTGTACGTTCTTAATGTCTATAGCGCGCCCAGGGACAAAAGCACGCGTGAAACCATTCTACTTGAGGCCTGCATGACAGCTCAAACGGGAATGCTCCTTGGAGACTTCAGCGCACTGCACGCAGAATCGGGGTACCGAAAGGCTTGTGGCCGTAAGGAAGCCAAGGTCTGGCAGACAGCTCAGATGCTGGGCCTCACTTTACTCCTCGACCCCGACCATCCCACCCATTTTTGGCAACAGCATAACACAAGACACTTGCCCAGATCTCAGATTCGCTCGTAATATCCCCGACGCCCGCTGGGAGAACCTTTGTTTGAACTTTGGCAGCGACCAGTAATTGTTGAGCACCACTTTTACAGCTACACATTATAAGTCCCCCCGCCGCACGGTTACACATGTCAACTGGGGCGCGATTCGGTATGTGCGAGCTCAACGTATCCCAACCCCTATTGATGACTTAGCCGCATGGATCAACTCTGCTTCAGGATACTTACAAATCCACCACCACGGCAACTCAGGAGGTTGGCCCCACCCCAATGCTAAACTAATGCAAATGTGGGCCGCTCAGCGTAGCCTCCACGCCGGTTGGCTTCGCCGTAAACAACCGTAATCTGAAGCTCCGTCGGGTCCAAATTGGATGTGAGGTCGAGGCATATTCAATTCATTTAGGTCAAGAGCAAGGATATCCCAGTCGGAAAAAACTACAGAAAATTTTCTGACGGTACAACAGAATTTCTGTGCGGTTTTTGACGGAAAACCTGTTGTGACAACAGAACATTCTGTAGAAACATCAGAAATTTCTGTAGTTACAACAGAAAAGCAATAGAAAACTACAGACGACAGAAACATACTACAGAAAAACTACAGAACTACAGAAAAGTACTACAAACTACAGGAAAATCTGACTTTTCCGACAGAACTACAGAATATTTTGTGGTTTTTTTGACACGGTTCTGTAGTTTTTTTCGACTGGGATCAGCTCTGCGAACCGCATCAATGGAGAGTTAGGATGCAAGAACTCGTGGTTCTTGCTCAAACATCTGCTAGACCCCGCCCAAGCCAAATCCGCTTCACACAAAAATCTTACCCGCGTCATACATGCTTTTCAGGGCACAAATGACGAATTTTTCAGTACTCAGCGACACAAATATAGCCATACCTCTACTGATATCGCTCTCCCTTCTGGTTACAAGAGCACCCAAACCTTGATGTGGACTGTGACATCACAGTAGCAGAGGTTCGCGCTGCTCTGAATCGTATTCAAACCACCGCGGCCGCATGAGGTCGCCCGCATTGCAAATAAAATTATTCAAAACCTCGATGATGCCTCAATCGAAGCAAGCGCGGACCGTTTCAAACGCCACTGGCATGGCGGTAATTTACCATACAAACAAAAACATACCAAAGTCATTTTCATGCCCAAACCACGCAAGAAGCAGGAGATTGACAATCTCCGGCCTATATCACTCACATCCTGCTTGGGCAAAGTTATGGAACATGTTATCCTTAATTGCTTCACGCAAACACTAATAAACAACATTTTCCTCCCACCATGGTCGGCTTCCGCGCTGGCTTTTCCAATCAAGACGCAAAGTGGCACCTCCAACATGACATACTCTTCCGTTCCACTCAAGACGTATTGTTGCAACTCCAACATGACATACTCGATCCAGCGCCCATCCTGGCTACAAAAACCATCTTAGGTCTCGACGTTAGCAAAGCTTTCGACAACGCGTCGCATGCATCCACCTTAACCACCCTCTCACCAATTGAATATTGGCACCCGCTACTATAATTACATTGCTAATTTTCTCCACACGGGCACGGCTCAGCTTCAGATTGTTACGCCGCCTTGCGGCTTCCTGAGGAGCAGCAGAAGCAGAAGAAGAATAAGCAGAGGCAGCGAGGCGCGCCCAGACTGATCCGGGTTTCTGAGCCGTGTGCGTCCGTCCTTCATTCGACGTTCAGCTGTATTAAAATTATTTCATCCGTTGCAATATTGGCCACCTCCGTAGGGATAAAATAAACAATAGGCACTCGTGGTACGCCGCAGATTGCAGTATTTTCCCCATTCCTATTCAATACATCAATGCGAGGCCTCCCGCCACGCCTCGACGCCATACCACATATCGAACACTCCATGTATGCAGAAGAGGCCTTTGTCCAAGGCAATGGTCTTTCTTGCTCGCCCACGAAATTATAATTACTGATCTTCACAGACAGGACGGTGCGCCGGCCCATCCAAAACTTACCTGAACCGATCGTGCTCCACCTAGATAAGATTCCCACACCTTCAGTCCTGACCATCCGTGTCCTCGGTATGATGGTGTAGAATAACACCCAAAAGATGGACGCTATCAAACATCTCCAGGCTACAGCCCATCAGATTAATGGCGTCATTCGGCGCATTAAGACACGCCTCCGAGGCATAAAATAGATGATACTTTGTAGGATAACCCAGGCTTTTCTAATTAGGCGCATTGTTTATGCTTTGCCTTACTACCACCAACACCAGAAAGATGTGGAAGCAGTAGAAAGCTTAATACGTTCCGCGTATAAGGCAGCGCTAGGACTGTACCACTATGCTAGTACACAGCGACTGCTCCACCTGGGTGTCGACAACACTCTTGCAGAACTGTTTTTGTTGTTTTGGCTGTATCAAGAAAGAATAGAAAATGCACGGGCCTACAACTGGCACTGTAGCTGAGCCAGCTCCACTGCCTCGTGTAGACAGAAGAGAGAAAGTAGAGAAGAAAGAAGAGAGAGATAAAGAAGGGCGCTGCAACAGCCGTCGTCCACCACCGAAGCAGTTGTGGATGCAATGACGGCCTACAACATGTGGCTGCCGCTTACGGCGGTGGTGAATAATAATAAGTATTTATAATAATAGCTAATAATAATATAATTAATTATCAGCCACCGCCGCAAGCGGCTTTGACCTACCGTCCCAGCCCAGTACGGCCGGGAACAGCCACCCTTCAACCCAACTCATCGTAGCACATAAACTTCGCCCAAATTCGCCGACTCTCACGCACCATGTATGGTCGCCCTATACTTGACCGCCTACACGTAACTCCTATCGGAGATAAATATCACCCAGCACCTCTTCCTGTAGGGGTCTACAGCCGCCTCACTTTTAAACCCATTCCCGAGAAAATGCTGACATGGCGCCACGGCGCTTGCCGTCGAATCAAGGCCGAGACACTTGACACCACTTACCTTACAGATGACCACGCATTCTACGTGGACGTAGCGAGGTGACGGTCTCTGTGTCGCATGCGTAGCCACTCCACACTTGTTACTGCTGCCACGGTTAGCGGCCCTCTCCACCACGGCGGAGGAAACTGCGATCGCGTTGACCATCGCCGACTCGCGTATGCACATAGTCCTTTAATGACTCTAAACATGCGATTCAAAATTATTCGAAAGGCCTTATCTGTCGAACCGCCGCACGCACACTCCGCGGCAGCCTCCTGATTATAAAATGCACTTAGTCTGTGTACCCGCCCCCGCGGAAAACTCTGGGAACGAAGGGGTCGGCCGACCAGCCCGAGGTCTAAAAAACCGGGCGGACAGCTCCGCGGATCCAGAGGCCATGCCGAGGCCCTCTTGACTTTTGCCGAAATTACTAACCTACACAGAGACACGAGACGACGCTTCCCGCCAACCCATCCTGACCTTGACAGAGCGCAGGCCACTATGCTGCGTAAACTTCAAACAAATTCTATTCTCAGTTATTCGAGATTGGCACTGATTACTGACGAGTACTACGGTCCTATTTGCCCAATTGCTACTGTGCAGTAACAGCCACATTGACACACAACCTTTCGAGATTTAGAGGAAAACCGCCCCCTCGTACTTTACTGTCAGCTCCCTACGAGGATAGCTGGTACCAACTTCGTACGTGCTCAGTCAAGAAGACGCAGCTGGCGCTTGTCTCATGGGCCCAGACCGTCGCCCCCACCTGGGGCCATGCCAGGACGACATGCCTTAATGATTACTCTTGGCAATAAAAGTGTTTCTCTTTCTCTCTCTCCCCTACGGCACCTCAATCTACTACTCTTCACTCCTATCTTCCTTCCTTTACGGCCTGCTAGTCCGCGAATTGACACATACTGCGCCTTTCCCTTCCTGTCAATGAATTTGAACCGCCGCTGATGCCTGCTGTACTAACGCCTCCGATACATTTTAATGCGACAACGTTAAGGGCCCCGTGTTGGAGAAAGGTCGATGTCGTCGTCGGCGGCCGCCGTCCCACGTCTTTCGGCGTTGGCCGTGAGCGAAAAATCACAGAAGCATTATTAAAGAAAAACGAGTAGGAAATATCGCCGACCTGAGGAATCGAACGTGGGACTCCGGTGTGCGAGACGAACCCGCTAAACACTGCACCGCGCCAGCTAGATGTTTTGAAATGGACAAAGGCGCGTCTATTGATTGCGGTATTGTCTCAGAAATCCCTTTAGAGAAGTGTATTGTCGTGTATAATAATAGTTGTGAACATGTACATTGCAGAATTACAGAACACGAGGTTAAGCGAGTGCCAAATTACTTCTCGGCTGTAATTCCTTTCTCTTCGCTTGGCGTGCACGTAGCGCCATCATGCATGTGGCGCACGGAATAAGATAGACTGGGCATGACCTCCGAGATCTTCATCGCGCTGGCTCGGATCGGCAACGATGTTGCCGACGATCTATGACTGCAATTTGAGCCTCGCGCATTTCGGCAAAGCCACTGGCAGCGCTTCTATGTCCCGGAAGGATTAATAAATAAAAATGAGTATAGCAAGTTGCTCGATAACGTTATCGCGTTCCATTCTTAAAAGGCGACGCTTGAGCGTCCTCCAAATTTTGGTCTGATTCTGTTAGCAGTGTGATGTGGTGTTCGGGGAAAAGGCGCTACATGGACGCCTGATCGACGCCCGGTGGGGTGAGCCTCGTATGCGCATGGAATGGAATGTAAAAAAAATATTTTCTACAGATTGTATTAGTTTATGACGGTTGCTGGTCACTTTAGCGCCGTGGTGGATCCTCGGTTCAGGATGTCGCAGTTCACTTCTGCCATGCTGTCACCCGTAATAATTAGGGGGTATTATTAACGATGCGCCCTTAACGGTGCGCACACTCCCAGACACCCTTAGAGTGAGTGGGGGTAGCTGTTCCGGTCGCGAAGGAGATGCCCTCGACCTGCGTGGCAAGCTCAGCCGGAATCCAACTACCTAGTAGTGACAGAAGGGTGTGGCCGTTTGGTGCCCAGCTGTCGCCGGTTCAAACCAGAGTAAGGATCGGAGTCAGAAGTAACAAACAAAACACAATTTATGTAGAGCAAGAGACGATACAAATGAATACACAAGATCACTTGAAATACATAGACGAGAGGTTCACAGAATACAAACGCTAAGCATGCAATTACACAGGTATCCAATAACGTAGAGGCTTTACAACAGATGAAACACGAGAGAGTACATAAACAAACACCAAATTGTTCACCGGGCACTGTTGCAGTCCGACGCCTCAAGAGTCACGATGTGGCCGCCATACGAGACGAGCGCCGCTCCCTTGAAAGTCCGTGGGCTTGCTAGCAGCGGGTGATCCTCGGGAGTCCAGCCGAAGCACAGGCGAATACGTCGCAAAACACGGATGAACTGACTGACTGACTCTACAAGCGGCGCGGTCGCTTTAAATAGGGCGCGCCGCGTCTCTTTGTTAACACGCGCCAAAGCTAGCGCGCACACACACATAGCTTCGCTGGTTATAGCTCCCTCTTCTCCTCCCGTCGAGCCGCGCGTCGTCATTGGCCAGGTCCCATAGAACCTTCTCGAAAGGCCTGGCACATTCCAGGCCGATGAACCACCGTCCTCCCCGGGCAATGGGGAAGAGGGTCACGGCAACGCGTACAAAGCTACGCGCTCTCCCGCGCGGGGAAGGGGGCTTTTCTCTACATGCTTTCCATGCGACGCCGCGCGGGCTTCGCGCCGTGCCGGCTTGATGAAAATGGGCGCCGATTTCGTGACACATGCATAAATCGACTGGTGTCGTCGAGACCAGTCGTGATGGTATATAGCGTGCACCTTGTCGAACACAAGCAGCATTCCATTCAACGCATCAAAGTTGACCGCCTTTATCCGGAGGAGTTGGTTTGGCGCATTGGTATTTGCGCCAAGTGGTTAACCATTTTATGTTATTTCGTGATACGGAGGACCCATTTGTACAAACTCTGTGTCAGGTTAGGTTTAACAAAGAGTTGCCAAATTTGTTTTAAGTTCAGCGAGCATACAAGGGCGGATTTTCGGAATCCTTAAAGTGCGCATGTCATGTCGTGTATTGCAAGCGCGCTTTTGTTGTGAATATTTATCACCTGTGACGCGAAAGAAACTTTATAAGGAATTTTGCGATGCCTCTCTCCCGGTCCTAGTGTACAGATCGTTGTACTGTACAGGTCCATGGAATTCAGTAATTAAACGAGTAAAAAATATTCCTGTACCAGGGGGAGCAAACAGTTTCTGTTTCAAACTTCATAGCAATAGACTAGAAGTTAAGACCTATTTAGAAATTAAGGTTTTTGCACCTGGGGGGAATCACTGTTTCACGTGCTGCAAGCCGGAATCTATCGGACATGATTTCATAGACTGTTGGGAAGCCTTTTCTTGTGGGACATTCTACAACGAACGATTAAAAAAACCTACCCATTGATGCATTCGGAATTTGATTTTTACCAATTGAAGGTGATGATTGGCTACCGCTGCACGTGATCATGTTATTGGGCCTGCACAGTATCCGGCGATCCAGAACGGTTTTCAAGCTTGCAGACATTTATGATAAGAATACACGGCAGTATTTTCACGAAGCCGCTGCGAGTATTATTGATGTTTTCAAGACCCGAGACGAAGTGCCTAAGTTGCTTTCGAGGATGAAAGTGTTGCTGCACATGCCAGATTTGTAATGAATAACGCAGCCCGAAATGGCGTGTTTTTAATCCATATTATGTGTTCGTGGAGTAATGTTCTTTATGTGTAAAGCCATATTGTAATTCTGGCAATAAAGATAAAAAATGTGGCGAAGTTGCTAAAAGCTCTAGGCTGGGGATCTATGGGATGGAAATTCGATTCCTGGTGAAGTCAAGATTTATTTATTTTTAACTATCTCCCTCATGTTAACAAGCCAATTACTGTCACCAGATCGTGACGCCCCAATCTCGCGACATCCCGCATAGTCTCGCAAACAATTACGACAGTTCTGGCGAATGAAAAACAGTATGAGCCAATAAAGGCATTCGCCTTAAAATAGAGAAGAAAGAAAGAAGAATATGAGGGAGGGAGAATGGCGGTCGAAGTTACTACGGAGCCCTCCCCTACGGCGCCCATTTCACTCCTGCCGCTTCCACATCAATCTTTCTCACTTCCTTAATGGCGCGGTAGTGTCCACAGAACCGGGTTCGAACCCGACCTCGGGGGCTGCCTTTCGATGGAGGTGAAACGAAGAGGCGTCCGCTTGTTGTGCGATGTCAGCGCACTTTAAAGATCCCCAGGTGGTCGAACCTATTCCGTAGCCCTCCACTACGGCTCCTCTTTCTCTCTTTTAACTTTCACTCTTACCTTCCTCTCTTCCTTTACGGCGTGGTAGGCGTGTCCCAGAAAACAAGTCAGGCAGTCACCGCGCCTTTCTCTTCCTATAAATCAATCATAGAACAGGTAAGACGCCCGACTACTGTGCCGGAGTACCCGGGTTTGAAGAGGCGCCCTTGTGCTGTGCGATATCAGCAGCGAAGTTGGCGCAAAACATTGGCGATATTCGGTGGTGCAACACGGGTGCCCCACTGAGCAGTGATCATTATATTATCTCAACCGCTTTCCAAATCCAAGCCAACAAGCCCCCCAAAACGACCATCAAAATTACGGATTGGGACAAATTTCTCAAAATTCGGGAGCAAACCGCCCCTACCGATATCTCTAACCTGGAGAAATGGATCTCTGATCTTACCTCAGATGTAGAACATACCACTTCATTGGCACCTGCGTCTGCAGAGCAACATACCACGGACAATAAATTACTCCACATGTGGGAAGCGCATGCCAGCCTTCTTAGACGCTGGAAAACACAGCGCGACAACAGGACACTACGTGTAAAAATAGCTCACTTAGAAAGGGAGATTGAGCAGTACTCTCTTGAATTGGAAAAGCAACAGTGGGGCCAAATTTGCGATAGCATGAATGGACAGCTAGGCACCAAAAATACGTGGTTCCTACTTAGGCATCTTCTAGACCCCAGTAACCCTAAATCGGCTTAAAAAGACCAATTGGTTCGACTTGTACACCAGTATCCGGGTACACAGGACGCAGGGTTGGATAATGCGTACCTCGACAGGGACATCAAGGATGCAGAAGTCTGGCAAGCGCTGGGTCAACTGCGCACAGGCACAGCACCTGAAACAGACGGAATTAGCAATAAAGTTCTCCGAAATCTGTGCCCTAAGTCGCTCCTCGCCCTAATGGAATTCCTTTACCATCATTGGCAATCAGGCACCCTCCCACAAAGCTGGAAACATGCCAAAATTACTTTCATACCTAAACATGGCAAAGAGCTAGCACTAGAACATTTGAGCCCCATCCCCCTGACCTCTTGCCTGGGAAATCTTTTTGAGCACATTATCCTTACTAGGCTCCAGAACTATGTTGAGGACAACGGTCTCCTCCCGGACACAATTATTGGTTTCAGGGCAAAATTATCTACCCAGGATGTTATGATTCGTCTCAAAAGGGATATAATCGACAGGGACAGAAACAAACATAGCTGAGCCGTCCTGGGCCTTGACTTAAACAAGGCCTTTGACAACGTCTCACACAGAATCATTCTTGAAAATCTAAGAATCCAGGCATCGAAACATACAATTATATCAAATCATTTTTGTTTAAACGTACAGCCGTCATAACACTCGGAAACATAACATCCGCCCCAGTAACGTTAGGAACACAAGGTACACCGAAAGGCTCGGTCCTTTCCCCATTTCTCTTCAATTTAGCACTCATCCGCCTCCCGGGAATGCTAGCCGAAACTCCAAATTTGCACCACACCTTCTATGCTGATGATATCACCCTCTGTACCAATAAAGATAACGAGGGCGAAATCGATGAAACTCTCCAATTGGCAGTTGACCAAGTAGAAAATGACGCCGCACAAGCAGGACTCAGTTGCTAACAGCCTAAATCTGAACTCCTCGTCATTCGAGGTAAGGGGAGAGGTAGGCGAGTACATCAAGATTCTATTCCCATTACTGTTAAGGTTAACAGACAACCCATACCAGAAGTCCAGACACTGAGGTTGTTGGGCCTTTTCATCCAGAGTAATGGCAAGAATGCGGAGACGATTAACAGGCTCTCTGCCACTACCCATCAGACAATCCGTCTGATTAAACGAATTGCCAACAGGAGAAGGGGCATGAGAGAGAAAGACCTGTGCAGATTAGTGCAGGCATTTGTTCTCAGTCGCTTCACCTACTCAGTGCCCTACCTACAGCTCTATGCCGCAGAGAAGACCAAGCTGGAGTGCCTCATCAGACAAGCATTCAAAGCGGCACTAGGGCTTCCTCATTACACATCTACAGAAAAATTTCTCCAACTCGGCATTCACAACATACTGGAGGAACTTTGCGCGGCCCACATCACCACACAGATGGCGCGGCTGACAAAAACTAAAACAGGCAGAAGCATCCTCGGCGCACTGGACGCAAATTCAGAGCCAGAAATAGATGAACCGAGAGATCTAACCACACCCATCAGGAAGTGGCTCACCATTAAGCCTCTGCCCAAAAACATGCATCCTATACACCACGAGGGTAGGAGGATGGCCAGGGCCTTGGCTCTTCATAAGACTCATAAGCACCAACCGGGTGTTATCTACGTTGATGCGGCTGAGTATGCAGTTCCAAAAAGAGCTTTTGCAGTGGCAGGGGTTAAGGGAACACACGCCACAGCCTTCCCGGCCTCCCTCCGTGTACGCACATCCGCAATGGCTGAGGAGGCAGCCAGCGCTTAGGCCATTACAAATTCAGAGGCAAATATTATCATCAGCGACTCCAAGATTGGTTGGTTGGTTGGTTCACAGGAAGGTAAAGGCACAGTATTTGTCACACTTGTTCTGTGCACACCTGAACCGCGCCGTAAGGGAAGGGAGGAAGGTAGGAGTGAAAGTGGAAAGAGAGAAAGAGGAGCCGTAGTGGAGGGCTGCGGAGTAATTTCGACCACCTGGGGATCTTTAACGTGCGCTGACATCGCGCAGCACACGGACGCCACTTCGTTTCGCCTTCATCGAAACGCAGCCGCCGAGGTCGGGTTCGAACCCGGGAACTCCGACACAGTAGTCGGGCGTCTTACCAATGCGCCACCCCGGCGGGGCACTCCAAGAATACCTCGGGCGAAATTGTGTATGGCACTCTAAATATTCTTAATAAGATTCCCTTCCCAGATAGGGACATTGAATTGATTTGGGTACCGGCACATTCTGGCAACCCTGGAAACGGGGCGGCTCACCACAGCCCGAGGTTTAGTCGGCCGGGCGGTGACCACCTCCGCTCTTGGGACAGCCAAGAATAATCTTATAACATTTCATGATTTAACCCACCACTTCCGCCTTGAACGAAGGAAGTTTCCGCCTCCGCACAAGCGTCTAAGCAAAGAACACGAAATTACCTGGAGGAGACTCCCAACAAACTCCTCTCCAAACCCGGTAGTTTCACATATTTTCCCCAGCCAATTTTCTCCTGACTGCACACTGTGCAATGAAAGAGCTACCCTCAACCATATACTCTGGGGATGCAAGGAGGACCCCTCACCTCCAGAATGAGGAGAAATCCTATATCCAGATGACTGGGAGACCCTGCTGCGCAGCTCAGACCAGTGCATACAAGACCGGATCCTCAAGCGCGCTTACGAGGTCGCTAACAGGCTTGACCTGCTGGCCATTGAGTAGGGCAATATAACTTGGCCTTTATAACTATCCGGCTAAATAAAGGTTACTTCTCTCTCTCTCTCTCTCTGGCGCAAATACACTGTACCTGGCTGCTCAAAGATTCTGTCAATGGTCTGCAGATGGCATACACTGTCAAGTGTTCTGGCAGCGATGTTGGTGCAATGAAACTGTACGCGGCTACTCAAAGATTCTGTCACCGGTCTGCAGATGGCATACACTGTCAATTGTTCTGGCAGCGATGTTGGTGCAATGAAACTGTATGCGGCTGCTCAAAGGTTCTGTCACTGGTCTGCAGATGGCATACACTGTCAAGTGTTCTGGCAGCGATGTTGGTGCAATGAAACTGTACGCGGCTGCTCAAAGATTCTGTCACTGGTCTGCAGATGGCATACACTGTCAAGTGTTCTGGCAGCGATGTTGGTGCAATGAAACTGTACGCGGCTGCTCAAAGATTCTGTCACTGGT
>JAJIZL010023558.1:384258-434407 GCA_023969395.1 Amblyomma maculatum | reverse complement strand
TGGTCTGCAGATGGCATACACTGTCAAGTGTTCTGGCAGCGATGTTGTTGCAATGAAACTGTACGCGGCTGCTCGAAGTTTGTGTCACTTCTCTGAAGATGGCATACACAGTCATGTGTTCTAGCAGCGATGTCAGTCAATGTACGCTTCTTCCTGCTGAACTCCTCGCGATTTGGGTAGCCTTGTCAGGAGTGCCTTGCACCGGAACTGGTTCAGTACGTATTCGTACTGATTTCAATCAAGTTTACAAAGAAATTGTTACTCCGGGTTCGCAAGATGCAAGTGCCACTGCCATACAGCGTCTCCTTAAACTCCACCAACTCGCGACCATTTATTTATTTATTTATACGACCAGAACTGTCGTTATTCACTGGACCTCGGGTCATTCGGACGAATCAGGGGGAAATGCAGCGGCACTCGTCGCGGCTGCCTTGGAAGTGGGATGTCCACAATTACTTCCTCACCCCCTTGCTTCCTTACTCGACATTGGACGGACAACCCACAACTTCGCTTCCCCTTTGCACTATACTCGGACCATTCTTCGTAGCCTCAGTCAAAATCGCATGCAGGTGGCCACACCAGACCCACCTTTTACGAGAAAAACCCGCCTCGCCTGAAGTCAAGAAGCCTTCTTGAATACGCTCGTCGCCAATGCGGCTTACACGCCACGTATTATGGCCCGCTGGCGTCAGTATACAGAGGAAATGATTACTTGCCCCCACTGTACCACACTAACGGGCGGCGGCATATCTCATCTACTCTGGGATTGCCCTGCGTTTTGTACTGGACGCTCCGAGATCAAACCCTACAGCCTCAAATACCGTTCCTTTCTAGAAACTGATGGTAACAGAGAGATATTTGCCAAGTATGGCTCGCTTAGTGGCCTAGTTAGAGCAATATAATTTGAGTGACGACCTAAACAATGAAGATTCTGTCTATTCTTCTTTATCCCCGTCCATTGCTATGAGCCTTCCCGTTCAATAAAGGACCTTCAATCAATCAATCAATCAGCACACGTTAAAAATCCCCAGGTGGTCGAAATTACTCCGCAGCCCTCCACTACAGCTCCGCTTTATCTCCACATTCACTGCCACCTTCCTCCTTCTCTTACGGCGCGGTTGAGGTGTCCACAGATAAGAAGTGAGACACCGCACATTTCCCTTCCTATAAATCAATCAATCACAGAACAGGTCTGACGGGCAATGCGCCTTTACTTTTATTGCGGAAGCAACACGATGCTAGTCGCTGAGCCTATCCGCGGATCCTCCGATGAGACAAGCTGCGCATGCGCAAGGAGCGAGTGACGTCACACGAGGCACAGCTGGAGAGCCGCGTTGCAATTGCCGCCGACTCCTCCTCTGTGCGGGTGACTCACGTTCTGCCGTCGCCGCCCCAGCTGCGTATGCGCTAGGAGGGGGTGACGTGACACTGTGCTCAGCTGGCGCACCAAAGACCGCCAACTCCGTGGCGCGGTGAGTCAGAGATGTCGCCGCCTCCGTGTTCGCCGCAGAAGTTGCTTCCGCAATTTTACTCGGGATGGCCAATGGTAAAACCACAGCTAATTTGGTTTTTGTTTTTCTGTGGGCCAAATATTTCTTTTATTTGCTTTCATGCATTGTTTAAGTAAACTACATCAACCATTTCCCTGCACATCTTTTCTTGATGGTCAATGCTATGGTATCATGCTTTTTTCAATATACAAAAATATATCCTCTTTACAGCGCCGACAAAGGCATGTCCACGCGAACCCTAGCTCGGCTTCGGAGCAGGATAACAGGAAGAATTACGGCGCAGCAAAACGCAGGAACAGGGGACAAAGAACTGCTCTAAAATTCCGAGGAAACTATGCAATCTGCTGCAGAAATTTGAAAACCTAAGTGTCACTGGTGCACACGGTGAATCAAGTTTGCTCGCATTATTATCAACTAAATGCACCGCCATTAGAATTGCTAACGTCATTATTGCTATTATCACTAATTTCAGCTACTGTCGTCCCCTGAATAGCAAGGAGATTTGTTATAAGCCTTCACGATCCCGGGCGGGGCGCAGTTAGTTAAAGCGCTAGCCTAGGGATCCAAAGGATGGTGGTGCACTATCCAGTGGAGAGTATTTTTTTATTTAAAGTGCTGGTTGAAAGGGACAACGCCGAGGGCAACACCGTGAAACGGTGGAACGAGCTCCAAAGAGCCGCGCTCTAGAAACATGGCGGGGGGCTACCAGCGAAATGATACTATCACTGTTAATAACCAGCCAATGCTGGAGAGGTGGGAGGCAGCTCTGACCAGCTCGGACACAGGGAGTCAAAAGAACTCGTCGAAAGAGCGCGGATAGCAGCCTACGACAGTGGAGTTGCACTAAAACTCTAATATCCGCTACAACAGCCTAAACATTTCCATTAAAATATTTCCACTACCAACCAGAAACTCAAAGAGAAATAATGTCTAGGGATTCGTGGTTGGGGTCCCCATTGCTCCTGTTATCAGTGTACGTAATCCTAGGGCTCTTTAGCCCTCAGCTATGGGAGCCTCTGGCAGCGCCATCTACTTGCATTTTTATTGCGAGTTACAGCCCTCTTCTCTATATGTGGTATATTTGTTCGCTATATCAGTTAGTAGATTCAATAATGAAGACGCATGCGCTGCAAATTCACACCTCATTTATAAGCTGAACATCTTTATACGATCATTGTCTGTCCGCGAGAAGCGTCGCATTTCTTGCTGTAATTTTATCGCATCCGCGAGATAATAATTGATTCACAGGAAGGGAAAGGCGCACTATGTGTCACACTTGCTCTGTGGAAACCTGGACCGCGTCCTAAGGGAAGGGAGGAAGGTGGGAGTGAAGGTCAACAAAGAGAAAGGGAGCCGTAGTGGAGGTCTACAGAGTAATTTCAACCACCTGGGGATATGTAACGTGTGCTGACATCGCCCAGCACACGGACACCACGTCCGTGACATTCCTGCGAGATTGTAACGTCATAATCTGGTTATAGTATCTAGAAGGTTTCCTCTGGGCACTATAATCTGGTGAAACCTGGGTCAATACGGGACATGATGTCATGACCGTATGCGGCGTGAACATGCCTTCACATCCGGTAACTTATATTAATTAAAACAGACGTCATCATGTGGTTACATCAGATCATGACAGATGACATCAACATGCGATTCAAGCCTATACGAAGCGACCACGCTGGAGTCCGATCCAGGCGTCCATGCTGCATCTTTCCTTTGCGCTTGCTTTAGAAACGCACTGGCCTAACCGAAATACTATGAGTTTGCTATGACATGACTGTGATGTGATCTGATGTGGCATGTCTGTTATGTGGCTGTACTAACTTCAACTATCTCTCTCTCACAACTTTTATATCCACTCATCCCCTTCCTCCAGTGCAGGGTAGCAAACCGGTTGCTTTTACTATTTTACCTCCTTGCTTTTCCTCTTCGACCGCCGCACCAAACAACATATAGAATACAGCGTTAGCCCAGCCGGGGTGGTGCAGTGGTAAGACGCCCGACTACTGTGCAGGAGTACCCGGGTTCGAACCCAACCTCGGCGGCTGCGTTTCGATGGCGGCGAAATGAAGAGGCATCCGTGTGCTGAGCGATGTCAGCGCACGTTAAAGATCCAGGTGGTCGATATTACTCCGAAGCCCTCCACTACGGCTCCTGTCTTCCTCTCTCTCTCTTTCCACTTTCACTCCCACCTTCCTCCTTTTCCTTACGGCGCGGTTTAAGTGCCGACAGAAAACACTCGAGACAGTTACTGCGCCTTTCCCTTCCTATAAATCAACCAATCAATCAGAATACAGCGTTAAACACAAATGAGCGGCGTTTCTCGTTTATTTCTCGCGAACGCAAACAAGGGTTTCTCTTGCCAATCAGCTATGCAATATAACCGGAATTAACGCTATTTGATCCGCAATGAGATGTCACGTCTTCTGAATTTTGCTTTAGAAAACGTGCAAATGAGCACAACTCTAGTTCCCTTTTTTTTCTTCTATAGTAGACCTGTGTGCCACCAATGCTAAATTAGATTGTAATTGCTGCATTTTTATGCATATCTCGCGAACGTTTACTGCATTTCTGTAGCTGCAGAGTTGAAAAGATTTTGTTGTTCTAGGAGTCTTTAACACAAAACATCAGCTCCCCGTTCACATATTTGAACCATATATGATCGTGTACACAATAGATAGGGGGACGCCTATAATACACCTGACTGTGAATGAAAAGTCAATTACAGGGGATAAAAGGCTAAGCACCTGTCGAAGTTTACCCTGGACATCTGAACTGCACCGTAAGAGAAGGAAGGATCCTACAACGCCAGTGCATTTGCATCGGGTCATGTGTAGCGCCAGTCTTATGTAACATTTTCTCGCGTCTATTGACATCTTCGCATCACTAACTGACGACGTAACTGTCCTAAACATTTTTATATATATAGATGATTTTTTTAGTGGTTTTAGACAGACATGACACACGCCGCTATGAGGAGACTTCCGTGAGAATATTAGAAATGTTTAGGCAACATGAGAAGGAGCTTTCCTTCACGTTTGAGCTTCTTGAACAGCACAGCCTCCAGTTTTTTGACCTGGACATTTAGCTGGGAGAAAAAAGTGTGCGCTAGCGCTACGTTCCTAGGGCCAAGAAAGATTTCTTACCGTTCAATTCGGCCCAATCAAAACCTTAGGAGGGCTATTGTCGCTCTCTCTATGGAATCCGCACTCCTCAAGTCGTGCTCTCACATGATGAGGCCGAGCTTCCAGGGTGGGGTGAGTAGACTGCGTGAAATAGGGTTCCCGGACCATGTTTTGGCTGGCATGACCGAGGCATTGCTGCAAAAATTAAGGGCAAGCCGAGGGGCAACGTGGGAAAAAGAAAGCTTTTGTGGAGCTAAGCCAGTGGTGATATCTTATATCCACAAAATATCCAATAACTTAAAGCGAGTTGGCAACAAGTACGGAGTCGCTATGGTCTGCTCCGCCCCATGCAAATTGGCCAAGATATGCCCCAAGGTTAACAGCAGTGCTAAAAGAACATCTGGGTTTTAGAGGAAACACTCGAATCCCTACGTAAGGTGTACCACGGAAGTGGTTCCCCTTACGTGTGGCAAGGTGTAAGTCGGTCAGACCGGGCGCTGCGTTAACGAGCGTGCTGGTGAACATAACAGGTCTTCAGGGAACGCATCAGATTTGTTCCAAAACCTACCCGCTGATTGCCGTTCTTGCTTAGATAAAAAATTCGCTTAGATAAAAATTTTCGTCCTACCTTATAGGACATGCGCACGCGTTCACCGCTTTCGGGATATATATGTGCACAAGTATCTTTGAGTAAACTTGGTGTCAGCGCCTGTCCCGTTCGTCTTTATGTGCGGTTCGTCAAAATTTTAGGTCTGCATTTTCGCTGGTAAAGCACAATGTCACACCACCTAGCCCAGCAAGATATACTGTTGAAGGAAGGATCGTGCATTTGAAGCGCAAAGAGCAGCCGTGGGTGAGGGCTGCGAAGTAATTTCGACCACTTGGGTATCTCTAAACTGGACCGACATCGCAGAGCACAGAACGGAGGCGCTAAGAACAGTAAACAGGTTTGTTACCGACTGCACCATCGCAGTGGGGCGAGGCTACGATAGCGTGGTTTTGGTTTGTAAGGTTTAACGTCCACGCCGGCTCGGGCTATGGAGACATGGTAGTTGAAGATTCGACCAGCGGGGGCCATTTTGACGTAACGTGCATTTTCGCTTTCGGGAGTTCAGGAGGCAGGGCTATTTTGACCCTGGATCTGAAGGGGACCTTTGACAACATTAAGCCACAGTAGAATTCTGAAAAATTTAAACGCCACCAATTGCGACGAGAAAACATTTAACTACATAAAAAACTTCTTAGAAAATCGGAAATCTAATATCAGATTGGGCAATGAAAAATTCGGACCCATCGATATGGCAACTAGAAGAACGCTTCAAGGAGCTGTTATCTCTCCGCTGCTCTTTAACGTTGCTCTCATAGGCCTCCCAAGGAGCCTCAATGCTGGGGATGGCATACGCTACGCCATCTATGCGGACGACATTGCCATCTGGTCGTCCCTGGGCCACCTAGGGCAGATGGAGGGGGCCCTCCAAGAGGCTGCTTCGTATCGAGAAAAATATATACACATTTACGTAAACGGCATTCCGATACCAGAGGTGAAAGCACTTCGGCTATTGGGATTACAAATTGATAACCGAGGTAACAACGCCACAGCCCTTAAAAAATTAAAGTCCACCTGCGAACAAATTATTAGGATGAATGGCAGAATATCCGGCAAACACGGTGGACTTCTTGAAAAAGAAACCATTCGCCTGGTTCAGGCGTTCGGCGTTAGTAGTGTGGTGTACGTGGCGCCCTACCTGAAGCTGAGAAAGATTGATCTTGGCACGATCGACGCGATGATTTCGGCGGCGGTAAAAAAGGCTCCAGGACTCCCGGCCAGAGCGTCTATGGAGCGCCTGCTCCAACTTGAGATCCGTAGTACAACAGGGGAGCTGAATGAGGCCCACAGAACAAGCCAAATTGGTAAGCTGTCGGTGACCAGCACCGGCAGGCCTGTCCTCCGAGAGCTATTTCTAGGGCTTCTCCCAACCACAGAAAACAGAGTGGATATCCCGGAAGTGTGGAAAAATACTTTGAAGGTTAAGCCGCTCCCAAAAAACATGAATTGGGAGTATAATCAGGGGAGGCGTGAAGCCAGGGCAAAATTTATACAAAACACCTACGGCAGTTAGACAGGCACATATTACGTGGTAGCAGCGGGTCGCACCGAAGATGGCATCTGCACCATTGCTGTTGTGCACGAAGGAAGGCAGGTGAACGGGTTCTCAGTAAGAACTAACGACGCGCTAATGTTGGAGGAAGTGGCAATTGCACTGGCCATTTTACCATTTTATTCGTCCACTCGAATTGAGAAAAAAAAAATAAAAAAAGGAGAGGGAGCCCGGACCAGCAAAAATTTTGCATGGCTTAAAACCAATTAAAAATAAATAAAAGAGAGCAGAAGCTCGAGATTAAAAAAAAACTGTTTAAAAAGCAAAAGAAAGTATTGAAAAAACAAAAAAACGGGGTCCATGTAGCAAGGTGGTCCACGCTGGCTTGAGAAGTATAAAAGGAAAACTCCGGAAGGTAGCATCCAGACCTGCAAATGATGCAAAAACAGGAACCAGAACCAGAAAAGAAGGGAACAGCAGCAAAACAACAGTCATACAAAACGACAAATAACATACGGAGTTAAAAAGCATCCGCCGTTGCTTTCGCCATTCAACAATTGTTAACCAGAGCTAAACCACACCCAACGTTTTTGCCGTGGCAATGACCTGATTGACATTAGCCTTCTCTCTTTTGTGCCGCCGCCGAAAGCTGTTTGTGTAAAGCATGTGATCAGGATTAGCATTTCGTTGAAGAAGCTGCACGATAAGTTTGGGTTGGTTTGATTTGTAGAGTTTAACATCCCAAAGCACATCAAGCATGAGAGACGCTGTAGTGGAGGATTTGACCACCTGGGGTTCTTTAACGTGCACTGAGATCTCACAGCACACGGGCGCCTTGCTTTCCGGCCCCATCGAAAAGCGGCCGCCGAGGCCGGGATTCGATCCCGCTTTCTTGGGTACTGTAGCCAAGCGCCCTAACCACTGCACCACACCGGCGGGGTCTGCACGGGAAGTCAATAAGTTGCTTGCAGGTTATCCCTGCAATGTGTAAAGTGGTTTTTAGCGCACCGGTTCTAGACATCCGCATAGACGCATGCATAGACGACGCTGACCTCGGAGGGCGTCTGATCCAGGCGTCCGTGAGGCGCCTTTAATTTCGCGCTTCCTCGAACGCCGCCGACTCAAATAAATCTCCCCTTGCAAAGCGGTCCCATTCAAGAATCTAAGGAGGAGGAGGAGGAGGAGGAGGAAAAACTTTATTTAGTCCTATATTATTTGGCGGTTTTTGGACGTCTTCAGAGATGTCTGCTTGTTGTATCCACAAGAGTCTTCTCCGTCGACTTCGTCCACTTTTTACAATGGTCGGTTGCCCTCAGTCCAGGGCTCCGCTGGCTGCTGCCGCCCGTTGGGCTCGCTGTACCAGACCTTTCTGGTCTTCGCAGCGGTCGCTGGACAGCAGAGTCTCCCATTGCTCCGCACTCGGGTTTCGAATTTTGGGGACCACATCTATGTTTTGACATGCCCATGTGATGTGATACAGTGTTGGTTTTTCATAGCACCACGGACATCTGTCAGCGTATAAGGTAGGGTGCATTTTGTTTAGTATGTGTAGGTTTCGGTATGAACCCGTCTGTAATTGTCTCCATATGACAGTTTCCTCTCTGGTGAGAGAACTGTGCGGTGGGGGATATCGCATTCTTCTTCCTCTATAGTTTTCTAGTATGGCCGAGTATGCCTTGGGTGCTGGCAAAAGTTCCGCGGACCCGTCGGATGCTCGGAAAGTAGTGTATGCTCGAGCTATCCTGTCAGCCTCTTGGTTCCCTGCCACCCCCATGTGCCCCGGTACCCATATAATTTTGTGTCTGGTCTTGTTTTCTTCGTGGTTTTTAAATCTGTCGCTTGCTTCGAGGAGTATACGAAGCGCGTGACGACCAATCCTACCATTCATGAAATTTCGACAGGCTGTTTGAGAGTCCGTGAGTATCGTTAGCGACCGCCCAGCTCTATAGCCCTCCGCCACCGCTAGAGAAATGGCTACTTCCTCGGCCTCTGCTGCTGTGCAGTGTCGGATAGAGGCGCTGGTCACTTCGCGTAGAGACGAATTGACCACCGTGGCCACTGCAATTTTGTTCTGTCCTCCTCTCGAGGACGCGTCTGCATACACAGTCGTGTCTTCAGGAGCGTATGTTTTTTGAATAAAATTGGCCCTTGCTTCTCTTCTACCTTGGTTGAGGTTAGGGTCCATGTTTCTCGGGATTGGAGCTACCTTGAGGGACTTGCGAAGTTCGTCGGGGATCGTTACCGTCCTCGCTATTTCTCGCATCTGCTCACAGTATCCGAGTCTCTGTAAAAGCGCTCTTCCAGTCGTTGTCTGCAGCAGCCTGAGTTTTTGCGACTCAAGCTGCGCCTCGCGTAGTTCTTCGAATGTGTTTTGCAATCCAAGCGCCATGAGCTTTTCTGTAGACGTGTTGCGCGGTAATCGGAGTGCCGTCTTATACGCTTTGCGTAGCAGGGCATCAGCTTGTTGTATTTCACTCTTGTTGAGGCACTGGTAGGGCAGGCTGTACATAATTCGGCTCACTACCAGGTTTCTAACTAGTTTTAGTGTGTCCTCTTCGCGCATGCCATGCCGCCTGTTGGTGATGCGGGTGATCATGCGTGTCACTTGTAGCGTTGTAGTTTTGAGCATGGTAAAAGTGTGACTACTGCGTTGGTTCGATTGAACCCACATACCTAATATTCTTATTTTTGTCTTTTCAGGGATGGGCATTCCTTCCAGGTAGATGTTGAGTTTCAGGCTCTCACTGGTTGGGACGGTCCGGTTTTGTTTGCCTCTCCACACTCGAAGCAGTTCCGATTTCTCGGTCGAGCATGCGAGTCCTCTTTCTCCGAGATATTTCTGTACACAGGAGGCCGCTTCCTGTAGTTTTCCTTCCTTCTCCCCGAGGGAACCGGTGTTCGTCCAGACTGTTATGTCGTCTGCATACATGGCGTGCCTGATGCCTTCGATCTTCTCTAGTTTTCGTGCTAGACCTATCATAGCTATATTGAAGAGGATAGGTGAGATGACTGATCCTTGTGGTGTTCCTTTGTTTGGCGCGTGAATTTTGTTCGATCGAAGGTCTCCCATGCCGATGGTGGCAGTTCTATCTGACAGGAAGGCTTTGACGTACCCGTGGATTCTGCGTCCGCAGTTCAGGTCGTCTAGACCTCTAAGGATCGCTTCGTGACTGACGTTATCAAATGCTCCCTTGATGTCAAGGGCCATTATGACATTTTCACCTGTTCGGGGTACGTTGCGGAGCACATCTTCTTGTATTTGAAGCAGCACGTCCTGCGTCGAGAGTTTTGCTCTGAAGCCGAACATGGTATGGGGTACATGTTCATTATCTTCCATGAAATTTTGCAGTCTTTGCAGCACCACCCGCTCGTAAAGCTTGCCGAGGCACGACGTGAGCGATATGGGCCTGAGATTTTCAATTTGGAGCTGTTTGCCAGGTTTAGGTATCATAATTACTTCGGCGTGTTTCCACTCTTCGGGAACCGTCTCCGCCTCCCAGTGTTTGTTTAGAAAACTTACGAGCTCTTGTATGAGGTCGTCACTCAGGTTTCGGATCAGGGCATTGTCGATTCTGTCGGCTCCTGCTGCCGTGTTTCTGGTCGTATTCCTTATGGCCGCATAAACTTCTTCCACAGTTATTGGGCGGTCGAGTCTCTCGTTTTCGGCTCCGCGATAGTTTCCTTGGTATCGTGAGGGGTTGCGATCACCGAAACATTTTTTTCGTGCCTTCTCTAAAAGGTCGGTGTCCGAGCCCTTGAAGGAGTGGATGAATCTGTGGATGCTTTTATTGTTTTCTGATTTTGTTTTGGTCGGATCGATTAGTGCTCTTAGGAGGTTCCAGGTTCTGGCCGTACCTAAGGTTCCCTTAAGCGAGTCGCTGAATTGTTCCCAATTTTGTCTCGCGAGTTGCGCTGCGTATTCTTCAGCTTTTGCCGTAACTTCTGCTATCTTTAGCTTTAGTTTCCTGTTGTGTTTTTGCTTCCGCCATCTTTTGGTGAGACAGCGTCTGGCTTCCCATAGTCGCAGAAGGTGCCCGTCTACTTCGGGCGTTGTTGTTGTTCGTCTTACACTTTTTGTGCATTTGTCTCTCGTTTCTGTCAACATGCCGCTCCAGTCTTCTAGTGATTGAATGCCGCCTTCAGATTTTTTGCAAGCCCCGCGGAACGCGTTCCAGTCCGTGAGTTTTGCTTGTCCGATCCGGCATCTTACCCTTTCCGATGCTATTCGCGTCCGGAGGATAAAATGATCGCTACCTAGGTTTTCCATCATGTTTTCCCACTGTGACTCCTTGCTCTTCCTTACGAACGTGAGGTCCGGGCAAGTGTCCGTGCTCACACTATTACCGATTCTCGTTGGGGTCGCGGGATCTGTGATTAGCTTACAGCCAAAATATTCGGCTACGTCCGCTAATGTTCTTCCCTTGATATCTTGTTTCCGGTATCCCCAACTCGTGTCCATGGCGTTGAAATCTCCCACGATAATGAGTGCATTTTCTTTGGCCAGCTTGTGCGCTCCGTGGAAGAGTTCGAAGAATTTGGCTTTTCTTTGTCTTGGCGGGCTGTACACGTTTAGTACGAATGTGCTCCTTTCCTTTCGCTTTTTCGGAATGATTTCGACAAGCGCGTGCTCGATGTCCGTGTCGGCGATGGTATCGTGCCTGATTGCGGTGATGGTTTTGATGACTAGAACGGCTGCTTTACCTCCGTTTTGGCTCTCGTAAACATTGTACCCCTGTAGAGAGGGCCTGGTTCCAGTCTCTTGGAGCGCAATCACATCGGGGGGTGTGAGCTGTGTGTTTATGTATTGTTTTAGTAGGGCCTGTTTTTTGCGGTAGCCTCTGCAGTTCCATTGCCAAATTTCTAAGTTTTCTTGGTCTTGCTGACGCGTCTTGGTCATGTTTACGTGTTCGTGCTGTTACCTTGTTCGACAGCGAACGCCGTTAACGCTGGACGGTTGTACGCTCTTTCCCTAATGTTTTCGTTATGTCTTTGTTTTCGAAAAGCACTTTTGATTTCTGAGATCTGCCCCTGAAATTGTGCTTGCATCTGTTGCATTTGAGATTGGATTTGCCGCATCATATCCTGCATCATCTGCTGCATCATCTGTTGCATTCGTGATTCAAGTTCTCCATTGTTGGATGCTTGTGGCTGTTTTGGAAAGGCTCTAGTGATTTCAAGCTCCCGCTGTTGTGCCTTTAGTGTTTTTGTTAGTTCCTCGACCTTGCGTTCGAGCTCATTTTGTTTGAGTCGAGCGCGTTCAAGCTCGCGTCTGAGTGCATCACTGCTCGCGTCTTTAGCTTCTTTGACAGGAATATTTTTGTTGTTTGTATTGTTTGTGTTACTATTTTCTACCGAGTGCGGATCAATGGTAGATGCCCAGCTTACCTTGCTGCCGCCTTTCTGGGAAAGCTTCGTTTTCTGCTTTTCTTCTTTGTTCCCCTCCTGTGAACCGGCCGGCGACAGAGGTGGGAAGGAATTGGACCTTGATCGGCTCCTTGAGGTCTCTCCTTCTGAGCTGAACCATCGCTTGCGTGGTCGCCCGCGTTGGCCACTGCGCCCTCTTTTCCCGCTGGGCTTTGGTCTTGCTTTTTTCAGTCTCTCGGGGCACTCTTTGGATCCGGTGCGATGTGCCTCACCGCATATTAGGCACTTGAGCTCGCACACATGATCTTTCGTCGGATTTTTATCTCCGCACAGTCCGCACACAATAATGTCCGGTGTGGGGCACACGTCGGAGCGGTGTCCTTGCTGGAAACAGACGTAGCACACTTGCCTCGTGGGGCGGTACTGGTAGCACGGTAGTTCACCTCCGTAGTATATTACGAATTTCGGCAAGATCGGGCCGTCGAACGTGATCACGGCGGTCTTGGATTTTCCAAGCATCCTTGCCTGGAGAATGGTTACTCCTTGAGTTCTGACTCGTAGGTGTGCTTTCAGCTCTTCGGGAGACGTACCTGGGTCAACACCGTGAATTACGCCGCGAAAGACGTCCTCCGGAGCTGCCACGTAAGCGTTGACCTCGTACGACTTTCCGGCGAACTTAAGGCGGGTAATGCGCCGCACCAGGTGAGCCGTTTCTTCATGTGGGGTGCTAACGATAATGATATTTGATCCTGTGCGAAGCCTTACAAGTATGTCCTCGTCCTTGCATTGTTGGCCGCACGCCATGATAACGGCGCGCGCTACTTGGTGTGTGGTGAGTGATTTCACCATGAGTCCTTTCTTGGGTCGAAAAATTATTTTGATGTCATTTTTGGGGAGTGGCGGCAGTCTTCGCCTAGGCCTCCTCTGCTCCACCTCTCCGGTCTTGTTGCAGCCGGTCGCATTACCCTGTGATTTTCGATCATGAGGTTGGGCGTCCGGGCCGGTTCCCGTGCCTTTCCGTTGTCCTTGTCTCTGAAGTTTTTTTTTCTGGCGCTTGGATTGAACAAGCTCCCAACTGGCATCGTTGTTGTACCCGACGCGCTCCGATGAGGAATCTGACGGCATTCCGTCTTCGCTTCCTGACTCGGCGTCTCCAAAGTCGTCTTCATCCATCCCTTGGAATTCGTCAAGGAGGGCATTTGGTGGTTGTGGCGACGCACTTGGGGCTTGGCTTGGCCCTGCCATATGGTCTCCCTTTGAAGAAGAGTCGGTGCTAGGCGCCGCCGTGGTCAATAAGCCTAGCGTCCCATGCTCTCCCGATGTCGTGCTGGGCGTCCCGTCAGGGTCAGCGGGCTGGCGCCCGCTTTGGAACTTTCAAGTCCGGTAAAGATCCGAAAAAATGGTCCTACCGCTTGAAATATGGCATCCAGGGGATCCAGCACTTGATGTCTTCCAGTTCCGAATGAAATCCGGTGGCGAAAAAGCGTTGGTCCGGTGAAATCGGTCAAAATTTGCGGAGCTGAAGTGACGCGTGTCCGCCTGCTTCAACCGCCATGAACGCCTCCCTCAAGAATCTAAGAAAGTCAGAGTTCTTGGACTCTTTGGAGGAGGCACCGTGGTAGCTCGAGGGAGCGGACGTACTTCGCATGGGCTCCGCAAATTTCGACCAGCCAGGCCCGATCATCTCAACGGATCTCCAAAATTCTTGTTGGAGATTGAAGATGAACAGAAGCGGACCACTTGGTCGTCAAATTTGAAGAGGTAGACCCATTTTTGGGTTTTCTCCCGGACTTTGAGTTTGCCGAGTGGCGGGGTGCGAGCTAAGCCTCGCTAGGCCTAGCGCGACAATGGGCGTTCGAGGACTCTCCGGCCTCGTCACGAGCGACGACGGCGATGTAAACGGTCCTCTACCCCGACAACCGACCCAACACTGAGAGGGCATTAGAAGAATCACCAAAAGATTTCATGGAAACCCAGGAGATAGAAGAAGATTGCCACGTCAGCACTCAACCAACGGCTGAGGCGGGAAACGCGGCGAATTTCGCGCCAAACGAGGCCGCTATGTTGGGCCCGCAGGGCTCGCAGAGCGAAATCGAGCAGGAAGACGACCAAAATTGAGAATTAGCCAGATGGAAACGCAAGAAGAAACCCCGCAAAGAAGTGAAAAACCCCGGAGATCTCCCGCCTCCCGCCCAAGCGGAATTAGGCGCGAAAACCCCGGGGGGCGCCTCGACGGCAGCTGGAGCGCCAGCTGCCCTGACGCAAGACAAGAAGGAAGCGGCTCGCCGGCCAGGCCCAAGATTGACGCCGCTCCCGAAAGACGACTTCAAGGTGATCCTGAGACCGAGGGGCCTCGTGATGCGATCGCTACAAACCCATCAAGTCGCCCGAGCCGTTATTGCAGCGACCGATGCAAAGTGCAAGAGCGAAGACATAACTATAAAACTACGAAACGGTTCGAACATCATCATAGTCAGCACAGACGATGAAGATACGGCCCAGAACGTAAGACGTATTACCCGTTTTACATTTGGCAACAAAGCGTATGAAGTCAACGTGTAGGTCGCAGCCCTCGAAGGCACTCAGAGAGGCGTGATCCACGGTATAGAACCGGGGATATCATCTGCCGAACTCAAAGCCAACCTAAGGGTGCGGACTCACGGAGTCAAGATCCACAGCGCCCAGATGCTTGGAAAGTCAAGTTCAGACGTCATCACGTTTGACGGACCCACCACCCCAAGACAAGTACTATACTACGGAGGAGAGATGTGGTGCTATCCATACCGCCCGACGCGGCAGATTTGTTATATCTGCTGTTAACAAGGACACAGATCGGACGTCTGCCCCAACCCGGGAAGCAAGGCCTGCAGACTCTGCGGGACGCAGAATCCAATGGAAGGACACTTGTGCACAACAAAGTGCTTGGTCTGCGGAGGCGATCACGCAGCCGGAACGAGGGAGTGCAAGCACCGGCTCAAGACGGCCGAAGAGCTGCAAGGAGGACCCACACGAGGCGGGCCCACACAGCGACAAAGCCAGAGCCGGAACCGAAAGGGAGGACGTGGACCAAGGTGGTTAAGCTTGGAGCGGACCGGGAGCCAGGCCCGGGACGTGGCGAGCCAGTCCAGAAGCCGGTCGCTTAGCCAGAGCCGGGGCCAGAGTCGGACCAGAGACGAGTCCTACCCACCCCTGTTAAAGCAAAGGGGAGGCCCTGTACAACAAAAGCAACAACAGAAGAGAGGTGGAGTGAAGGTTAGCTGGGGAGCAGGCCCTCCCAAATCACTTTTTCCGAAACTCGGGACAACAAACTCAAACAAACAATGAAAAGAAACTAGCTGAGGAGAATAGGGCACTTAAAAAGGAGCTCGAACTCTGCCGCGAGGAAACGCGGAAACGTAAAAAGAGAATAGATGGCCTCATAAAGGAAATGCAGTTCCAGAGGCAGGGTTCGCCCCCGCGAATAATGAACCCGGCCCCGCAAGCGCCGGAACCGCCCTTGGAGCAGCACACACAACAACCACAGAGCTTAGAGAGCAAATTGGAAAATTTTATGAGTATGAGGCAAAACCAAATGATGCAACTGTAGCAGAAAGTAGCGCTACAAGATAAAAATTTCCGAACATACGTTAACAGCCAAAACACACAAAAAACCACAAACGACGCCAGAGAGAGGCTTTTTAATGAAAGAAGATTCGGGCAGAAAACCAAAATGGAAAAAGCAGTGACGCAACATGGCAGGACAGAACCTATTAGATATATGGCAGCGGAACTGCAGGGGATACCGGCGCAAGCAGGGACTCCTCCAGCAGTTCAATACCAAACACACACCGCCAGACATCATCATGCTACAGGAGACAAACACCACACCCACCCTGAAGGGATACACTTCAGGAAAACGGACGTGTCGCTACCCTCATCAGCAATACGCTGGTCACCATAGCACACAAAGAGATTGAGGGCACACAGATAGAACATATAATAACAGAAATTATACCTAAAAAGAAGCTCAAGGCAAACAGCACCTTCGTAGTTCACCTTTACAGCCCTCCCCCTCCCCCAAACAAAAGGGTGGCGATTTCAACAAGCTCTTTTCGGAAGCAAATAAACTAGCCAAGACGAACACGTTAGTAATCGCGGGTGAATTCAACACAAGAAGTGCGAGCTGGGGATACCAAAAAAAGTGCCCACAATTATGTTACTTCCTAATGCGAAATTTGAGCGCAGCTCATCAGCTGTTTCATCTTTTCGATAAATTGAGGCAAAACGAAGAGGCGTCCGTGTGCAGTGCGATGTCAGGGCACGTTAAAGATCCCCAGGGGGTCGATATTACTCCGTAGCCCTCCACTACGGCGCCCTTTCTGTCTTTCCACTTTCACTCCCACCTTCCTCCCTTCCCTTACGGCGCGGTTCAGGTGTCCACAGAGCAAATGTGACAAATACTGCGCCTTTCCTTTCCCGTGAACCAATAGAGAAAAAAAAGAGGCAAGGATTTCGAGCAAGGCACATAAGCACAATTAAATACTTCTTTTTTTATTTTTCACACGTATTCCTTCAATAATAATAAATAATAAATAATTGGTTCACAGGAAGGGAAAAGCGCAGTAACTGTCACACTTGCTCTGTGGACACCCGAGCCGCGCCGTAAGGGAAGGGAGGAAGGTGGGAGTGAAAGTGGAAAGAGAGAAAGAGGAGCCGTAGTGGAGGGCTACGGAGTAATTTCGACCACCTGGGGATCTTTAACGTGCGCTGACATCGCACAGCACACGGACGCCACTTCGTTTCGCCTCCATCGAAACGCAGCCGCCGCGGTCGGGTTCGAACCCGGGAACTCCGGCACAGTAGTCGGGCGTCTTACCACTGCGCCACCCCGGCGGGGCCGTATTCCTTCAAGAAACACTCTACTAACAGTTCTTGGCTGTCATGAAAGAAGCTTTGTGGTCCGAGAAATGAAGAGAGCAATTGAGTCATCGGGAGGTTGCGGGAGGCAGCGCGTGGGTCCATAGGAACGTTGCGCAACGAACAGATAGCAGCGACTCGCTGACGCCGCTAGCGAGTGAAGCGAGCCTGGAAGCGAGTGAGAACGGGATGCACGCACCGTGATCCGCCGCTGTACGGTTGCTTTCTGCGGATGAAGGATGCGAGCGCTATTGTATCCCCCTCCGGACCGGTCGTCTCGGTGCGCCCGCATACTTGCGGAGCGGGTCGGCGTTTCCGCAACCGGAGAGCACCCTCGCCTCCACTCAGGAAGAGGGAGGGTCTCCTCTTTCTGCATGGCGGCGACGGTGTTCTACGCAGCACGTTGTGTTGACTAGCTAGCGACGTCAGTCAGTCGCTGCTAGCGCTGCCTCCGGCGACCCCCTTTTTTTTTCCTCGTGTGCTCCGGTAGCTGCGCGCGCTCCTGCCTCCATCATACGCCGCTGAGTGTACCCCCCCCTCCTCCTGCGAGGCTCCGGTGGCCACAGCGCCGGCTCGAACGGGGGGGGCTGAAAGGGGGGCGCAACTGGTTACGAGGCCGACGCCGACGCCGCCGCGAAACCCAGGAACGGCCGCCAAAGAGCTGCGCTCTAAAACAGGGGAAAGGGGAAACAGATATGCGTGGCGGCTGAAAGCATAACTGTCACCTCCTAACGGGCGAAAATCAACCGACTAGGCGAGGTAACAGTGTGTCCAGGTACCTGCCCTGACCTCACCTATATTAAGGGAACAAAGCAGGCCGAGTGGGAAAATCTGACCTAGGCAGTGACCACTGCATACTAAGAACGACAACTGAAGAGGGTCAACGTAAAGGAGATCGAAACGGCCCACCTTACCAACAGGGACGCCTTCCGCAAACACTGCGAACAACTAAAAGGGGGAATCACTTCCGTGGAGGAGTGGGGCCAACAACTGAAACAAATACAAGAACTCTATACGAAAGAAATATAACATAAGTGCCGGAGGTGGACAAGCGGCTGCTCGGGCTGTGGGAGGCCCTCCTCCCGGCCCCATGTATGCATCTTCGTCTTGTCATAATATCATCAACATCGCACAGCACACGGACGTCTCTTCACTCTTTTTCTTTTGTCTATTTCTTCATTCTGTGCGCACGAGGCAGCGGAGGGGTCCGGCAGCGGAAGCACACGGACGCCTCCGCTGCTTGATTGATTGATTTGATTGATTGACTTATGGGAAGGGAAAGGCGCGGTAACTGTCTCACTTGTTTTCTGTGGGCACCGCAACCACGCCGTAAGGGAAGGAAGGAGGGTGGGAGGGGAAGTGGAAAGAGAGAAAGAGGAGCAGTAGTGGAAGGCTACGGAGTAATTTCGACCACCTGGGGATATTTAACGTGCGCTGACATCCCACAGCACACAGACGCCTCTTCGTTTCGCCTCCATAAAAACGCAGCCGCCGAGGTCGGGTTCGAACCCGGGTAGTCCGGCACAGTAGTCGGACGTCTTCCCACTGCACCACCCCGGCGGGGCGACGCCTCCGCTGCATCGTGCGGACAGAATAGAGAAAAAAATTACCGACGATTACGTTACTTCCTAATGCGAAATTTGAGCGCCCCAAATAAGCTGTTTCACCTTTTCGATAGATTGAGGCAAAGAAATCGAGCAACACATGTATGCGCTATCACAGAACTTTTTTATATTTTTCACACGTATTCCTTTAACAGACTCCACTAACAGTTCTTGACAGTCATGAAGAAAGCTTTGTGGTCGGAGAAATAGACTGATATATGTTCGACTTGGTACACCAATGCTTGATTCTCAAAGACGAGATCTATACAAGTGCCTCGCGAGGTTGTCACAGCCATGGGACGCGTTACGAGCGAGAGGAACGGGATGTTCTCCCGCATAAGTGTGAAGAAATTCCTGTTTGTCTTTATGTCAACATTAAAGTTCCCCCCCTACTAACATCGGTGTGGGTCGATGGACGGTTAATGCGAGTTGCAGGAAGTGCACGACGTCTTTCGTGAGTGCCGTAGGGGAGAAGTAGGCAGCTACGACCAGCAAGCCGTTGGGCAACTTTGCGGCGCACAGTTTGCCAACTTCATGTGACGTGCCAAACATTTCGACTCGTATTGCAGAGAGACCGGTGCGCAAGTAGATAGCGACTCCCGCCGCTCTGTTGTCCCCGCACAGGGGTTGCATTGGAGGAGGAGCGAAGAAAGGAATTAAGTTCGAGCCGGCGCTTTGACAACCGGAGACTCGCAGGAAGAGGGGGGAGGGGGGCGGCGTGTACACCCAGCGGCAAACGATGGGGGCAGAAGCGCGCGCAGCAAGCGGACAACGCGATAAAGGGAGGAGGGAAGAGATAGCAGCGACTGACTGATGCTGCTGACGCCGATAGTGAGTCAACCCCAGCTGCGGAGTTGGTTTCAGGGACAAGGCCGCCGATGCCGACGCAAGCAATATGATACCCTCGCTTCCGCAGCGCCAAGAACCACGTCTAGCCGTGGGAAGGTGGTCACGTATTCGTCGACGTGCCGGGGCCTACGTGAAATAACCGGCGCGTCGGCAACTTAAGAGCACCCTATCCGCCACACAGAAACAGGGGGGGGGACCCTCCCCTCCTCTTTCTGCATGGCGGCGACGGTCTTCTATGCAGTCACATTATCTTGACTCTCTAGCGGCGTCAGCGGCATCCAGCGGTAACAGTCGGTCGCTGCTAGCGATGGGGTGATGAAAGGGGGGTGGAGCTCGTTACGAGGCCGACGACGACACCGACGCCGACGCGAAACCCAGGAACGGACGCCAAAGAGCTGCGCTCTAAAAACCTGATTTATTTATAGGAAGGGAAAGGCGCGGTAACTGTCTCACTTCATTTCTGTGGACACCGCAACCCCGCCGTAACGAAAGGGAGGAAGATGGGAGTGAAAGTGGAAAGGGAGAAAGAGGAGCCGTAGTGGAGGGCTACGGAGTAATTTCGACCACCTGGGGATCTTTAACGTGCGCTGACATCGCACAGCACATGACGCCTCTTCGTTTCGCCTTCATCGAAACGCAGCCGCCGAGGTCGGGTTCGAACCCAGGTACTCCGGCACAGTAGTCGGGCGTCTTACCGCTGCACCACCCCGGCGGGGCACAGAGTAGAGAAAGTAGAGAAGAAAGAAAAAGAAGAGGGAGAGGAAGACGCGCGCCGCAACAAAAGCCGTCGTCCACAACCAAAGCAGTGGCGGGTGCAATGACGACCACAACAGATAAAAATCGGTGGTCAGCCTGCCCCCGCCGCAAGCTGCGCTGACCTACCGTCCCAGCCCCGTTGGGTCTGGAAACGTCACCCTTCGCCACCTCCCCGCGGACACATGTGCCATGCCATAAAAGAATGGAGGAAGATGTGAGTTAAGTATAGAGGGAGATAGAGTAGGGAGATAAGGACAGGAAGATAGGAGGGAGCCCGTAGTGTAGGGCTACAATCCATCGCGCTATAATGACTTTCGCCTCATCGCACTTTAGTGGTACAGTGCCCACTAAAATTTTCTTTTGGATTTCAATCCATTTTCCTGGCCTATATTGCTTGAGCAAAAATCAAGTTTTGTTCCGGGTATACGTATTTCGGAAAACGTCGTAAGTGTCGGTTCGCACTCTAGTTCTATGGACACCTGCACCGCGCCTTAGGAGCCGATGCAAGGGTGGGATTGAAAGTGGAACGAGCGAAAGAGGTGCCGTAGTGGAGGACCTTGTTATATTCTGTTCGACCACATGGGTATATTTAATGATGATGTGCGTAGTGGAGGGCTCTGGAGCGATTTTTACCACTTGGTGGCCTTTAAAGTGACTGACATCGGTAAGGAAGGAATTGGAGGGTGGTTGCTCCTGGCTCAACGGGGCTTGGACTGGTAGGTCTGCGCCGCTTGTGGCGGTGGCTAGCCTGCCACTAGAGAGTGTACCTGTTGTAGGCCGCCATGCACCCGCCACCGCTTTGGTGGCCCACGACGGCCATTGCAAGGTGCGTCTTTCTCCCTCTTCGTTTTCTTTCGTTTCTATTTTCAACGGTTCGAACGAGGGAGAGGAGGTGGCTCGGCCTACGCATTTGTTTCCCCCTCCCCCCACCGGGGTTGCGCAGTGGTTGCGGCGCTCGACTAGTGTTGCCAAGGATGCCGGATCGAATCCCGGCCTCGGCGGCAGCTTTTCGGTGGAGCCGAAAAGCAAGGCGCCCATGTGTTGTGCGACATCAGCGCACGTTAAAGAACCCCATGGTGTTGGAATGTCCGGTGTCCTCCACTACGGCATCTCTCATAGCCTGAGTGGCTTTGGGATGTTAAACCCCACAATTCAAATCAAAGCATTTGCTTTTCATCCCACAGTCACACAAAGAACAACTGACCGACAGACGGGTGGCTGCTCCTGGCAATACGGAGCTGGTAATAGAACATCCCTGCCTCAAGTCGGCTGCTCGACGTGCCACTTTTGGCTACCCTGTAGTAGGTCGATATTGAACCCGCCACCGCTTCGGTGGTGGACGACGGCTCTTGCGACGCGCGTTTTTCTCTCTGTATTTCTCCGTCATCTTTCTCCTCTGTTCAGCACACGAGTCTGCCCCTGGCAAGCCCCGCCGGGGTGGTGCAATGGTAAGACGCCCGACTACTGTGCCGGAGTACCCGGGTTCGAACATGACCTCGGCGGCTCCGCTTCGATGGAGGCGAAATGAAGAGGCTTCCGTCTGCTGCGCGATGTTGTTGTTGTTGTGGCTGTAGGAAGAAAGAAAAGAAAATGCACGGGCCTGCTACTGGCTCTGTAGCTGAGCCACCTCCGCTGCCTCGTGCGGACAGAAGAGAAAATAGAAAAGAAAGAAAAGAAGAGGGAAAGAAAGACGCGTGCCGCAACAACAGCCGTCATCCACCACCACCGAATCGGTGGCGGGTGCAGTGACGGCCTAGAACAGATAAAGATCAATCGCTGGCTAGCCCCCCCCGCAAGTGGCATTGACCTACCGTCTAAGCCCCATGGTGGACCAGGAACTGCCACCCTTCCCGCCTGCGATGTCAGCGAAATTAAAGATCCCCAGGTGGTCGAAATTACTCCGTAGACCTCCATTACGGCTCCTCTTTCTCTCCTTCTACTTTCGCTCCCACCTTCCTCCCTTCCCTTACGGCGCGGTTTTGGTGTCCACAGAAAACAACAGAGACAGTTACCGCGCCTTTCCCTTCCTATAAATCAATGAAATCTTCCCCTGGCAATGACGCTGCGCACCTGCTGGCCCGAGATCTCTACTACCGGGAAGCGGTAGAACCGCCCGAAGGCAAGGGAAGGAAAGATTGCGCTATCAGATCCCATGAGATTACTAAATCTTACAAACTAGATCGAAAAGCCTACTCCCCCCCCCCCCCCCCTCTGAGTGAGTTCCTCAAGTAGTTTGCCTACGGAGGATGTTTGTGATAATATTAAAGCCAAAAATCTACGCGGACGATGTAACCATCTGGATATGCGAAGGGAACGACTCGTACACCATATCCAGGCTCCAAGAGGCAGCAGATATAATCAGCAAACACGCAGAGGACGTAGGTCTACGCTGTTCGCGAGAAACATTGGAGCTCCTGGTAATGACCAGCAATAGTGGGAAGATAACTCCAGATATCAAAATTAAAGTCAACCGGAACGAAGAGTCGAAAGTAGATGAAAATAGAATATTAGGTATGATTATCAACCGCAGGGGTAGAAACACAAGCCTGATTAAGAAATTAAAAGATCACGCGGAGCTCGTAGTCCGACTGAGTAGACGTCCAACAGGAGTGGTCTCACGTAGGCTAGTAGACTCAGACTCGTACAAGCTTTTATCACGAGCAGAATCTGCTGCGCGACTCCAATCCTAAATATCAACAACACCGAAGAACGCGAATTAAACGCCATAATTAGGACATGCACGAAGTACGCTCTAGGACTCCCCATAACTACTTTTAACGACATTCTAGAGAAAATGGGGTTGCATAATGAGTGGAAAGAGCTAGCTGCGGCGGTCAGGCTGTTCCAGAGAGAGCGACTCCTCGCAGGAACGGCGGCGGGTAGACAAATCCTCGACTGGGTAAACCTACTAGCGCCCGGGGAAGGCGAAAGTGTCAGAGAAAGCATAGATCGAGAAATCAGAAACCATCTATACGTCTCGTCCATACCGAAGAACATGCACCCCATACACGACAAGGGGAGGAGGAAAAGCAGAGCTAAGCACCTCGCTAACAAATTGGACAAACTCCCGCCGGGATCGGTCGCCTACACCGATGCAGCGATCGGGAAAGAAGGCGATGTAACCTCGGTTGCCCTATTATACACCGGGATCGCCATAGAAATCAAAAGAAACCGAGATCTACCGCCGGTAGAGGCGGAGGAGATTGCAGTAGCCATTGCCATTGCACGACCAGGCGTGAAACACGTCATCAGCGATAGCAAAGCGGCGGTTAGGAATTTTACCAAGGGTAGAGTCTGCAGTCGTGCTGCAAAAATTCTGAACGGGTCGTCTCTCGCCGAAAGCGTGACCATAATCTGGACCCCTGCACACGCCGGTCTCGCCGGCAACGAGACTGCCCACATGCTCGCCCGCTCCTCGCTACCTCGGTGTGCTGCGGACGCCTCCACAAAATCTAAAAGCAAAGAATGTATTGGTACGTTTAGGGATGTAACCGACAACCTGAAGAAAGCCCGGAGGATATATCCGCCACCGGATAGATCCCTGAGTAAAAAAGAATCATACGACTGGAGAAGATCCAAGCTCGAAATTTCTTTTCGCCCCTGTGGAGGAATTGGACGGGTGCCAGAGGGCGGAAGAGGGACGGTGCAGAAACCGAAATTTGTAAATTTTGCGGCCACGTGGCAACATTAGATCATATAATATGGAGATGCGTTCGTGCCCCAGGCCACAACGCGATTAAAACTAGCGATTAATTGAAGAAAGGGCTAAGAAGCTCCGACAAAAAAACTCAGCGATTCGCCGTCCGCCTGGCAGCCGAGTCTGAAGACCTCTTCTCCTAGACGGGGCCGGGTTTCCTCCGGCCGCGATGCGACAGACTGCCTGCCCGGACGCTTGCGTGTGGACCCGGAGGTGGCTGCCGCGCCATATTCGACGGAAATTAATGTTCTTCCTCCTCCTCTTCCTGCCCCCCCCCCCTTCGGCGATTACAAGGCGGTACCTACATCTTCCCGATCTGGGTTTTATTAACACAGACCGGGGTGGAATAAGATTCAAAATGTAAACATTGCGACCAAAAAGGCACGCTAGATTATGTAATATGGGAATGCGCCGACTGCTAAGGCGCCGGCAATAGCATTGACAGTAGAGAAAATTGGGAAGGTTGGCTGCGGAGCGGAGATACCACCGTTCAACGGCACGCGACCCGCCTGGCGGCTGAGGCCGTGAAGAGCTCTTATAGCCTCACTTGACCTTAGCCTGCGGGGCACTCCTCACATGCCCCCCGGCCTGCGCACCGGGGGCGGGAGATGAAGAGCGCCTTTTCGTTGGAAATAATGTTTTCATTCATTCATTCATTATTTCATTCATTCATTCATTCATTCATTCATTCATTCATTCATTCATTCGTCGTCTCGCTTCCAACGAAATGCAGCCGCTGGCTTTCGGGACCGAGCCCGATTGCTTGATAATAATGAATAATTGGTTAACAGGTAAAGAAATTTAAGGCGTATTATTTGTCACACATTTTATTGTGGACATCTGGAAAGCGCTGTAAGGGAAGGCAGGAAGGGGGAGTGAAGGGGTAGAGAAACACAGGAGCCGCAGTATTGGGATACGGAGCAATTTCCACCATCTGGGGATCTTTACCATTCCCGATATCCGTCATATCGCAAAGCGCACGGAGCCCTCTCCGCTTTGCCTACAAAGAATGGCAGCCGCTAGCGGTCGGGTTCGAACACGGTACTACAGCGTAGTAGTTTGGCATTTTAAACATTGCATCACCGCGCACATTAGGTTAGTCAATAATAATATTACACTTTAGGGTTTGGGGAAGGTAAGGCGCGATATAGTTCAGCTGGACAGCACGGCATTGCGAACACCCTACTGCTTTAGGTGAAATTCACTTGAAGGTCGAAGTACCACGCGTACACCTATTTTGCTTGGCGAATGAAGATTTAGCTTCAATTGTAAATACGTTTATAAGAAAGGAAAGGCGCAGTATCTATTAAAGTGAGTTGAAGTTGAAAACCTCCTTGACGCTGAAGGGGTAAAAGGTGGCAGTTCCTGGCCCTACGGGGCTGGGACGGTAGTTCAACGCCGCGTGCGACAGGGGCTACCCAGCCACTGATTTTTATCTGTTGTAGGCCGTCGCTGCACCCGCCACCGCTTCGGTGGTGGCGGACGAGGGCTCTTGTGGCGGCGCGCGTCTTTCTCTCCCTCTTCTTTTTCGTTCTTGTCTATTTTTTTCTTCTGTCCGCACGCGGCAGCGGAGGTGGCTCAGCTACAGAGTCAGTAGCAGGCCTGTGCATTTTCGTTTCTTTCTTCCTACAGCCACAACAACAACAACTTGATCCTGATGGCAGGAAAAAATAGCGCGATGACTAATAAAGCTTTCGCTTCAAAAAACTCGTCACGCCTTGATGTTGCAAATATCTCGACGCCATCCTTACATGCGACCTGGATATTGGATGGGCATGAGGCTGAATAACAAGCATAGATGGCCTAAATTTATTCTCTGTTTTCGAAAGGACCACAGATAGATCATGTATGGCGATGTTAGACCTGCCGGACACGAAACACCGAACAGCGTACAAAGGAAATGGGCGCCCAGTTGCTCCCACAATAAAAAATCATGAGGCAGCGACGATAAAGAAAATTTCCTCGGCCGCCATCGTAGAAGATAATTAGTGATGCCCCTGGGGGTCTCCCTTTTCTTACTATCGAAGAATTTTGAAGACAAAGTGTAAGCATCATTTACGGCATAATAATAGTACAATACTATTCTCAAATAATATACAATACCACAGTTCCGCTATTTCTATACAAATGCTGTTCATCACAGCGTCAAAAATATTTAATAAATTTACGTGTTAGCGGTTATAGCTATAAAAAGCACCGCAACAGTGCTACAAGAGAGTCTTCTTTCAACTCAGCAAATATCACTGGACTTCAATACCTGCAGCTGTGTTTTTACCACTTCAATGAAGGCTGAAGCCGGCGAGATTACAGAACATCTTCGTGCCGTAATTCGTTGATACTAAGCGTAAATGTTTAGATAGTCCGAGTCCTGAATATGACGTATAATTTATAATGATATGTTACGTGCTTCCATGGGCTCCTGTGTTTAGGTGGTCACGACCTGCCAGATTATTTATTTATTTCATACTGCAGATCATTGTACAGATCAAAGGAAAACAAATACACAAGCAGATATTATAAATGCAAAAGCACGAAGTAAAATGAACAAAATTAACAAAATGAAACATGCAGCATGATTATGCGCTGTCAGTCACTGTGCTGGAAGATTCCACTCTGCTATGGTACGTGGGAAAAAGGAAAATTTAAATGTGTCAATTCAAGCGAAGTGTGAGGTAAGGTCAGTGGGAAGATACTGACTGTGGGGCCTGTATTTTGCACCCGCTCCGACTCGGGTTTCGCTAAAAAGCCATTTATATAAGCTCACGACGGATCCATGGCTTGATTTTAAGCTTTGAAGTATTGTGCATCAGAGATGCTATGCATAAAGGAATATTTTGTACGCGAAGCAACTCGCCAAGTACCCTTCTGCTAACCTGCGACAATACTTTCGAGATTATCTCTGGCATGTCTCACAAAGATGCCGAGAACTTTCTAATTTCTGTGAATGTTCACCATAGCCGTATTCATAGATTCAACTCGCTCAGTGGGAGAAGTGCAAATAGCTGCACCGACACCTATGTGTCATGTATGCTGTAATGCATACACGGTGGAAACTAATATGCATACCTCTCGTAGGCAGAACTTCCATTTGTACTTTTGCGATTTGCCAAAGGCAAAGCTTTGGATATTTGCAGAGGATTGCAGGTTTCGTTGCGTTCCTAACAGTATAATTTTCGTTGTAATAAAGTTTTTTTTCTTTCTCTCTTTGATAAAGGTGTCACCCTGCTACTTTAGTTTGGTTGCTGCAGAAAAAAGTGACATAATTGCAAATCAAATATGGAGTTAGGGGCCTGAACTTAATTTGTTATATTCTAATAATTCTACATTTTGCATAACTAATAAGTATATGTCGGCTATTAACTTCCTAAGCGTTTACCACTTAAAAAAGACTTCCACAGATTTAGGGAACTTTGTGATAAATAATAAACTCTAAGCGATAAATATCCTGAATAAACTAAAGAAGCAATTACGGGAAAAAATCTTTAGCACCAAGGATGTCGTTTAGAATTGACTTCACTGTGATTATTCTGCGAGAAATATGAAATTTGTCTGTACCTGACTTCTCTATTGTTCCTTCAACTGTGGTAGGAAGAAACCTAGTCGAGAAAAGAAGTTCAGCGCACGCAGACTGAAGGAAAATATCTTGACAGAATTTAGCAGTAGGCTTTTAGCATGTGCTAAAGTTCTAGGCAGTGATATTTCGAGTAGTATTCCTATTTATGCTTTATGCAGATTGCTTGAAATACTTTTGCACTACCAGGAAGTTCATTCCTAGCTTCTTGAGTTACATGTGTTCCGTGCAGAAAGGTTCAAAATACGAGGGGTATCCAAAAGTTTCAATTATCCCCATAAATTAACAACATACAAAAGTCACTTGCAGTGAACAAAGTTAGTTCTCCTAGTAGTCTCTCTGCAGAGTCGCACATTTTTGCCTAGTGTTAATTCACATATTTCAAACCCTCTTTGTAGAAGTTCACCGCTTTGCTCGACAACCACTGCTCCACTTGAGAAATAACATTCTCTGTGTCGTCAAATCACCGTCCACACAGCCGCTTCTCATCTGAAGCAAAAATAAGCAGTCACGTGACGCAAGATTGGGCGATTAAGGCGGTTTCTGCTAATGTTCTTACCCTAACCGGTGGGCGGCGACAACTGATGTTTGGGTCTTATGGATGGGTGCAGTGCCGGCCAGGAGACGAACGCCTGGTCTGATCATGCCAGGACGTCTTTGCATCTGTGCATCACACAATTTTTCTAGAAGGTTGCAGTAGTAGTCGCTGTTGACAGTCTCGCACTTTGGAAGGTAATGGGTTAAGATTTATCCCAAGAATATCCTCAAGAAACGGATAAAATCACCTTGGCGGCCGATTTCTGGATCTTTTCCGTGGGGGAGGGGGTGCGGAGCGTGATGACTATTTCCACTTCTCGCTCATTGTTTGGTCTCCTGATCGTATCAGTATACCCAGTACTCATTCGTAGTGATGAACAGACTCGTAGTTACTTCATAGGGAACAGACTGAAAATCGTTTGAGAAAAGATGTGACGATTTTGCTTTTGCAGCGGTGCCAAGACGCAAGGTACAGAGCGTGCAGCCATCTTATGACCGTGCAGTTCCTCATGGATAATCCTCCATGTTTTTATGTAAATTAGTATAATCTCCGCCGTGAGTACTTTCATAGTCAGTCTCCTACCGTCGAGGACAAAAGCCTCCTCTTCCTTCATCCTGGCAAGATCATTCTTGATTGAGGATCTACCCGCTCGTGGCTCGTATGCCAGGACATGCGACTACCTTGAAAGTTGCTTTTCCACCTCACAACCGTGTTATATGATGGGGTTTATCCCCTTCGACAGATTTCATTTCGTCGTGCCATTGGTGGGCGTTGTGATCCCGCAAATGAAGGAAGATTATATTACTTCTGGCTTCAGTATTGTTCATCATGCAGGTAGATATATACTAAAGCCTGTGGAATTAAAACTAGTTAAAATAAAATTAAAACTACCAAAATTTAATTAAAACTACAAAATTTGATTTTTGCGCCAGTATGCAGGGCGATGACCCTGATTATGCACAAAAGCTTCGACTAAATATCAATATGGCATCTTTAATATAATTAAAATGTTTTATACCCCCTCGTATATATTAGGTTTCAGTCCTATTTCTATTGATACGCAAAAGTGAGGATGAGGAACGATGAATCGCTTATTTTCGGTTGTTTGTATAAGTGAGATTTGATCAAAGTTCTCATTCTAAAAAAAGGTATTAAAGAGATGGCAAAAATTCAAGACCAATGATGAAAAACGTAATACACATCTTCCTAACAAACATGCTGGAAATTAAAAGGACAGTATTGGACAGGCCGAGTATAGCTCAAAAACACTATTCCAAAGTAGGTACTGAATTGTGAACCTGAAAGATGAAAGGCGTCAATTCAAAATCCATAGAATCTTTTGAAATGAGTGCTCCCTAGAGAAAGACGTTAATAATCAACTATATCATATAATCATATATAAGAGGCGCCGGCGCAGCTAGCATTGTTCACGTCTGAGGACAACGCTCGCAGTCACATACGGTTAGGTACTGGCTGTGCTATTCACGTTTTTCAAAATGCCGCATTATGACCAGCTACCGTCAGATAACCGAGTTAGCTTAAGATTATAACATATTGTGTCGGCATAATTTGTTTAGTGTGTGGAAAGCAGCGCAGAGAGAGAGATAGAGGGAGATAGAGAGAGGGAAAGACAGTATTCCACACACACACACACTCGAATTGGAAGGCATACACTGGGCCTTACACCTAGTCGGATAATTTTCATGGGCTAGCGCGCGAAAAGCTCTTGCGGAACGGAAAAAATGTCCGAGAAAGAGAATGAAACAAACAAAAAAAAAACGGAATAACAGGAAGGCTAATTAGGCGATGCCCAGGGTACCATACACGAGCAGAATGGGATAAATGGACAATAAGGAAAGAAAACGAAAGATGAATGAGGAAATTGTGGTATGAAGCTAGAGCGGCGCCGCACGCGTGCGCAACCTTACTGTCGAAACGGTAAAATGCAAATCCATAAAAGGAGATTATTTTCCGGCTGTATTAAAAAAGCAGTCAACACAAATTGTCACTATATGATTACAGCGTACCGTCATAACGCGATTCCGGAGTACTTAGTTTTTTTCTTAAAAGTAAGGAAATGGCGAGCCCGCATGCATATTAACACAAAACTTTATATATAAAACACATCACATGTGGCAAGCAAACATGTGTCATGTACATGGAACATACATTCGTTTATTAAAAATAGAAACTGTGATTGTTTTTGCTTTCTTTTCCGTCGTGGGAAGGCTGTTCAATTCATTAACATTGCAGTGAGTGCATAGTGCAAGACAAAAGAGGCAGTGTTTAGGGCCGGCGTTTAAGTCTTTGGTGATCTCTCGCTTCCTGTCGCGCGAAGTTCCTGCACAGTATAGTAACCACATGACCAACCCTCAGGTTGTACTCACGAACCGACCAGACAGATAATTAGGAAGCATCGCGGTGCTCTCTGAAATTCATGATGGTTTGGTGGGCGCTGTTTAACACAAAGAGAAGAAAAAACAGGAGTGAGTGAGTGAGTGAACTTTATTAACAGCTCGGGGATCTTTTTCTTCGCCTCTTCAACCGAGGCTGACGAGCGGTTGGCGCCCCCAGTCCAAGGCACCACTGGCTTTCGCCAGTTTACGAGCTCTTGTGACCAGGTAGAGCTGAGCCTCCGGGTCAGAGCTGGCCAGCAAAGCCTCCCACTGTCTTTCATTTGTGTTTTCAATTTTTTTTAGTTGACGTCAGCTGCATTCCCATGTTATGTGGTACAGGGTAAAGGTCTTCCCGCACCACGGGCACTCGTCTCTGAATGTCGTGGGATGCATCATGTGTAATATGTGTAAATTAATGAAGGTGCCCGTCTGTAGCCGCCTCAGATCTATGGCCTCCTCGTTGCTGAGCTTTTTATGCGGCTCCAGATATACTTTCCTCAAGCCTCTGTAGTGTTGTAGTATTGTGGTGTAGTCAGGGTCAAGCGGAATCACGTCCTCTGTCGCGAGACTGTTGGGCGCACGGTAGTTTGTATGTCCTCGGGCTACCCTGTCTGCGTACTAATTCCCCGTGATCCGTGCATGCCCCGGAATCCACACTAGTGTTTGAGTGTATTGTTTTATTGGCTCGCTTGTGTAAGTAAGGATTTGGTTGTCTACCTTAGATAATTTACCCCGTTGAAAATTTCTGCACGCGGATTGAGAGTCCGACAGTATCGTCAGACTCTCTCCCGTTTCTCTTCCTTACCTAATGGCCAGTGCGATAGCCACTTCCTCCGCCTCCGCGACTGTATAGTTTTGGATCGAGGCGCTAACTATCTCCCGGCCTTCGCAGTCTGTGACCATGGCTATCGCCCTCTTTGCGGTGGTTTCGTATAAGGCTGCGTCGGTAAACCTTGACGTGTCTTGTTGGCCGAATGTCTTTTCATGATAACTTGCCCTTGCCTGCCTCCTTCCTGGGTGTAGGCGGGGGTCCATGTTTCTTAGTATGGGCCGAACTCGGTACCGATTTCTGACATCCCGCGATACCTCTGTTGTCTTGTTATAAGCATATAGGTATGTGCTATATCCCAGTCTTTCCAACACCCGTCTTCCCGTCCTAGTTTGTAGAAGTCTGTTTAGCTGTGACTTGATTTGGGCTTCTGCTAATTCTTGTATCGTACTGTGCAGACCCAGAGCTGGTCGCTTGTGGTTTGGTGTGTTCTTGGGGAGCTTGAGTGCGGTCTTGATCGCCATTTTGATGATGGCAACCGCTCTGTCTTCCTCTCCTTTGGTCATATTAAAGTAGGGTAGAGCAGAAGCTCCCCTTCCGCCTGTGGCCGCCCTCACAACCCACGTAAGCATGGGGAACTTAATATTCCCCTCTGATGCTTTGAACAGTCTCGTGACATCTCTCGAGGAGACCTAGTCACTCCTTCACAGTCACTGAACTGAGGCGAGAAAGTCTCGCAGACTTCGCCTCTTTTCTGCAGCTCGAGCCTCCGCCTATGATCGGTTGTGAGGAGCATAAGATTGAGATCACTAACAGCGTCGTCAAGTTTTACTCTATCATGCGCCTCCACTTCGAGCAAGAACCTGGCCCGTGAAAACGCGCGAAAAAAAGAAGAAAACACCCGAAATTGAGACGCGTGCTTTGAACGCATAGGCATGATTTTGGGGTGTGTTACTTCACTGACTCAAAAACACTAATGTGTGCATGTCATTTATTGCATTGGATGTGTTGTCGGTACCGACCTTGTGAGCGACTCTGTTACAGACGCTGATCAGCCAAGGCGAACAACCACAAAGCACCTTCTCCCATTTTTGATATAGCGGCCATATTTGACGCTATTGACATTCGAATATCCAAGGTTGAAGACGCCTTTCAGCGTTTCCGCTTCACCCCTACCATCGACGGTCTCGTTAAAAGGTGCGCTACAATGACGGCTATCATACAGAGCCTTACCGCCAGGAAAAATATGCTATCGACGTCTTCCTATCATGCGAAATGCTATACCTACACTAATGCCTCTCCCGAGCAAACACCCATTAGTGGTGCTGCGTCGGAGAGTGAGGCTGCGAGCAAACGGTCTGGCAGCATTCCGAAATCACCGGTAGCGTTATCGCAGCGCCTCGAGCCGCACGGGAAACGCGATGGCAAACTCCCCGTTACACTGTCGCAATGGAACTGCAGGGGCTTCAGGGCTAATCGGAGGGCACTGGAGCATATCCTGCAGGCCCGGCTGCATACTCTCCACATTGTCGCGCTTCAGGAAACATACACGCACACCACTAACTAGCTACACGCCTTATGATCAACAAGTAGCACAGGACCAACTCCCTCAAACTGCCTTTCTCGTTCATAGAAATTTCACAGCCAACCAGCTCGACTTAGATTACCCTGAGGTCCCGCACAATTTCGGGCAGGTACTCCCAAACACTTGTACCCAGACTCCGTTGTACGTTCTTAACGTCTATAGCGCGCCCAGTGACAAGAGCACACATGAAACCATTATACTTAAAGAGGCCTGCATGACATCTCAAACGGGAATGCTCCTAGGAGACTTTAACGCACTGCACGCAGAATGGGGGTACCGAAAGACTTGTGGCCGTAAGGAAGCCAAGGTCTGGCAGACGGCTCAGATGCTGGGCCTCACTTTACTCCTCGACCCCGACCATCCCACCTGTTTTGGCAACAGCATAACGCAAGACACTTGCCCAGATCTCACATTCGCTCGTAACATCCCTGACGCCCGCTGGGAGAACCTTGGTTTTAACTTTGGCAGCGACCAGTAAATTTTGAGCACCACTTTTACAGCTATACCATATAAGTCTATCCATACGGTTACACATGTGAACTGGGGCGCATTTCGGTATGTGCGAGCTCAACGCATCCCAACCCCTATTTATGACTTAGCCGCATGGATCAACTCTTTGCTTCAGGACACTTACAAAGCCACCTCCACGGCCACTCAGGAGGGTGGTCCCACCCCAACGCCAAACTAATGCAAATGCGGGCCGCTCAGCGTAGCCTCCACGCCAGTTGGCTTCGCCATAAACACCGTAAACGCAAGCTCCGTCTGGCCCAAATTGGATGTGAGATCGAGGCATATTCAATTCATTTATGTCAAGAGCAAAGATATGAGCTCTGCGACCGCATCAATGGACAGTTAGGATGCAAGAACTCGTGGTTCTCGCTCAAACATCTGCTAGACCCTGCCCAAACCAAATCCTTTTCACTCAAAAATCTTACCCGCGCCATACATGCTTTTCAGGGCACAAAATAAACTTTTCAATACTCAGCGAGACAAATATAGCCATACCTCTGCTGATATCCTTCTCCCTTCTGGTTACAAGAACACCCGGAACCCAGATGTGGACTGTGGCATCACAGTAGCAGAGTTTCGCGCTGCTCTGAATCGCATTAAAACCACCGCGGCCGCATGTGTCGACCGCATTACAAATAAAAGTATCCGCAACCTCGATGATCCCTCAATCGAAGCAATCACGGGCTTTTTCAAACGCCATTGGCATGACGGTAATTTTGCCATACACACGGAAACATGCCAAAGTCATTTTCATACCCAATCCAGGCAAGAAGCAGGAGATTGGCAATCTCCGTACTTTATTACTTACATCCTGCTTGGGCAAAGTTATGGAACATGTTATCCTTAAGTGCTTCATGCAAACACTGATGAACAACCTTTTTCCTCCCACTATGGTCGGCTTCCGCGCTGGCCTTTCTAATCAAGACGCAATGTGACAACTCCAACATGACATACTCGGCCTTTCCACTCAAGACATAATGTTGCAACTCCAACATGACATACTCGATCCAGTGCCCATTCTAGCTACAAGTACCATCTTAGGTCTCCACGTTAGCAAAGCTTTCGACAACGCGTCGCATGCATCCACCTGAACCAACCTCTCACCAAATGAGTATTGGTACCCGCTCCTATAATTACATTGCTAATTTTCTCCACATAGGCACGGCTGAGCTTCAGATTGTTACGCCGCGTAGCGGCTTACTGAGAAGCAGCAGAAGCAGAAGATGAGGAATAAGAGGAAGCGAGGCGCGCGCAGACTGATCCGGGTTTCTGAGCCATGTGCGTCCGTCCTTCATTCGACGTTCACCTGTATTAAAAATATTTCATTCGTTACAGTATTGGCGACCTCCGTAGGGATAAAATAACAATAGGCACTCGTGGCACGCCACAGATAGCGGTATTATTCCCATTCCTATTCAATACATCAATGCGAGGCCTCCCGCCACGCCTCGACGCCATACCACATGTCGAACACTCCATGTATGCAGAAGAGGCCGTTGAACACCCAAAAGACGTAGGCTATCAAACATCTCCAGGCTACAGCCCATCAGATTAATGGCGTCATTCGGCGCATTACGACACGCCTCCGAGGCATAAAATAGAAGAAACTTTGTAGGATAACCCAGGCTTTTCTAATTAGCCGCATTGTTTATGCCTTCTCTTACTACCACCAACACCAGAAGGAAGTGGAAGCAGCAGAAAGCCTAATACGTTCCGCTTATAAGGCAGCGCTAGGACTGTACCTCTATGCTAGTACACAGCGACTGCTCCACCTGGGTGTCGAGAACACTCTTGTAGAACTGTTTTTGTTGTGGTGGCTGTAGAAAGAAAGAATAGAAAATGCACGGGCCTGCGACTGGCTCTGTAGCTGAGCCACGTTTGCTGCCTCGTGTGAACAGAAGAGAGAAAGTAGAGAAGAAAGAAGAGGGAGATAAAGACGCGCGCTGCAACAGCCGTCGTCCACAGCCGAAGCAGTTGTGGGTTCAATTGCGGCCTACAACAGATTAAACAGGTGACGGCCTACAACAGGTGGCTGCCGCTTGCGGCGGTTGCGAATAATAATAAATATTGATAATAATAGCTGATAATAATAATAATTATTATTACCCACCGCCGCAAGCGTCTTTGACCTACCCTCCCAGCCAAGTACGGCCGCGAACAGCCATCCTTCAACCCAACTCATCGAAGCACATAAACTTTGCCCAAATTCACCGACTCTCACGCACCATGTATGGTCGCCCTATACTTGCCCGCCTACACGTAACTCCTATCGGGGATACATAACACCCAGCACCCCTTCCTATAGGGGTCTACAGCCGCCTCACTCTTAAACCCATTCCCGAGAAAATGTTGACATGGCGCCACGACGCACGCCGTCGAATCAAGGCCGAGACACTTGACACCACTTACCTTACAGATGACCACGCATGCTACGTGGACGTAGCGAGGTGACAATATCTATGTCGCATGCGCAGCCACTCCACACTCCACACTTGTTACTGCTGCCACGGTTAGCGGCCCTCTCCACCGCGGCGGAGGAAACTGCGATCGCGTTGACCATCTCCGACCCGTGTACGCACATAGTCCTTAGGGACTCTAAACGTGCAATTCAAAATTATTCGAAAGGCCTTATCTGTCCAACCGCCGCACGCACACTCCGCGGTAGCCTCCCGATTATAAAATGCACTTAGTCTGGGTACCCGCCCCCGCGGAAAACTCTGGGAACGAAGGGGTCGGCCGACTAACCCGAGGTCTAACAAACCGGGCGGACAGCTCCGCGGAACCAGACGCCTTGAGGAGGCCCTCTTGACTTTTGCCGAAATTACTAACCTACACAGAGGCACCAGACGACGCTTCCGGCCTCCCCACCCTGACCTTGACAGAGCGCAGGCCACTATGCTGCGTAAATTTCAAACCAATTCTATTCTCAGTTATTCGAGATTGGCACTTATTACGGACGAGTACTACGGTCCTATTTGCCTCAATTGCGACTGTGCAGTAACAACCACATTGACAAACACCCTTTGGAGATTGAGGAAAACCACCTCCTCGTACTTTACTGTCAGCTCCCTACGAGGAGAGCTGGTACCAACTTCGTACGTGCTCAGTCACGAAGACGCAGCTGGCACTTGTCTCGTGGGCCCAGACCTTCGCCCCACCTGGGGGCCACGCCAAGCCGACATGCCTTAAAGGTTACTCTTGGAAATAAAAGGTGTTTCTCTCTCTCTCCCTACGGCGCCTCAGTCTACCTCTCTTGTTTCACTCCAATCTTCGTTCCTTTACGGCCTCCTAGTCCGCGGAAAATTGACACATACTGCGCCTTTCCCTTCCTGTCAATGAATTTGTAACGCCGCTGATGCCTGCTGTACTAACGCCTCCATTACATTTTAATGCGACAGCGTTAAGGGCCCCGTGTTGCAGAAAGGTCGATTTCGTCGTCGGCGGCCGCCGGCCCGCGTCGTCCGCGTTGGCAGTGAGCAAAAAATCACAGAAGCATTATTAAAGAAAAACGAGGAGGAAATATCGCCGACCTGATGAATCGAAGGTGGGACTCCGGTGTGCGAGACGAGCATGTTAACCACTCCATCAAGCCAGCTTTATTTCTTTAGATGGTTTGAAATGGACAAAGGCGCCTTTATTGATTGCGGTGTTGTCTCAAAACTCCCCTTAGAGAAGTGTATTGTGGTGTATAATAATAGTTATGAACATGTAAGTTACAGAATCGGAGAACATGCAGTTAAGCGAGTGGAAAATTACTTCTCCGATATTTCCTCTTCGCTCGGCGTGCACGTAGCGCCATCATGCGTGTGGCGCACGGAATAAGATAGACAGGGCATGGCCTCCGAGATCTTCATCGGGTCGGCTCGGATCGGCAACGATGTTGCCGACGAACTACGACTGCAATTTGAGGCCCGCGCGTTTCGGCAAAGCGACTTGCAGCGCTTCTATGTCCCGGAAGAATTAATAAATAAAAATGAGTATAGCAAGTTGCTCGATAACGCTATCGCATTCCATTCTTAAAGGCGAAGCTTAAGCGTCTTCCAAATTTTGGTCTGATTCTGTTTGCAGTGTGGTGTGGTGTTCGGGGAAAAGGCGCTTCATGGACGCCTGATCGGACGCCTGGTGGGGTGAGCCTCGTATGTGCATGGAATGGAATGGAAAAAATATTTTCTACAGATAGTATTAGTTTATGACGGTTGCTGGTCGCTTGAGTGCCGTGGTGCATCCTCGGTTCAGGATGCGGCACTTCACTTCTGCCATGCATAAATCGACTGATGGCATCGAGGCCAATCGTGTATTAGCCCCGAGAAGATTGAGTAGCGCCCTCTGGCATCAGCGCGCGTGACGTCACGGCAAGGACTGCCTGCGCCGATCGCTCTGGCATACTCCGGGTTGCCGCGTAGCTTCGAGTCTGCGGCCTCGGTTGTTTTCATAACAACAGCGTTATGAACAACACGGACAGCACCGATTGAGTGTCAGGAAAAAAATTATTTAATCATGATTCCTCTTGCTTTCAAAACACGAAACATGGGCTCGTCGCGGCGACAGCAAGCCTCGCTTGTGCCCGAGCTCTTGCCGCGACGGGCGCAGCTGGTGCCGTCGCCGTGGCAGGAGCCTTTCGTGCGTCGTCCCTTGAAACTGATGATGTGCGTGGAGTCACAATCTTCATGATTGTATTACGAATGTAATGCAACCATGAAGATAAGTCTATATGCCGGCGACGCGATAAATTTGTACTGTTTTGCTGTGGACGTTGCTTATTGCGCGCATTACGGACTGCGCGCTGTGACATTTGTGCACGGAATTTTATTTAAAAGAGGCTACTGATTAAAACTTTATTAGAATCATCTTACTTGTCGAGCATTTTTGAGAAGCAATTACGCATGATTTGCCAAAAGCAACGTGCATTTTGATGGCCAGAAATATGAGTTATTAACCGTGTCATAAACACTTCATTTCGTTCGCCTCTGCATATTGCGTCGCAGCCGTGCGCGCATGGGATGTCTTGGGGGCACCGCTAATTTGCAAATTTCATTCCAGTCTCCCTTTCACTGAGGAGCATAAATTCCCATATGGACAAAGCGTGCGAAACAAGTCGCTGCCTTAGTGAAGCAGAGAAACCACTTTCATCAATGATTTTTGCAACCGTTATTAGCTGTTTTTGCTTGAAGATGTCATTGTCGCTGAGCTGAATCCAAGCGTCCATGAAAAGCTTCTGAACCTTCACGGTAACTCCTGAGAAGAAAAAAGAGCAAGCTTTGTCAAAAAAAAACAAAACAGCTGCAGGTGAAACAGGCAGTGTCTAAAACTCTATTACATATCTTCAGAACTTCCTGTGCGTTGGTTAGCGCTGTGTGTTGGTCCTTGAGAAAAAAAAACGACAGAATTATTATGTCATCTAAAACACTATTTACATATACAGAGATATCCCTAAATTTCCGTCACACATTGAAAATTTTTCGTTTTGTTAAATACTACAAACAGCTCAATGAATCCATATGTGAAGAGGATGAAAAATGGGTCTTGTTTAAACAGGCCAGTCCTTCTCTGTTCCTAGGGTAACATTATGCTGAGAGTGATAAGGTTGAAATGCAGTATTTTTATGTGCATTTGGTGACGTTGCTAGATAAAGGAATTTTCCTCGTGTATCTACGGATGACTTGTGGTTTCCTCACTTCATTTTTATGTTGTAACAAGCTCTCCACTCGAATTTACTGCAGTAATATAGAGATTGTTTAAGGTATTAATTGTTTGTTTTGATCAACAGAAGTGGTGAGGAAGCAAAAGTCGATAATTATACACAATTCCAGCTTACTCATGTATTTCAGTTTCATGGTCAGAACTAAAGACAATGGGGGATATGTAAATGTTTTTCTTTTTCCTGAATGCTTGATAGAAATCATTCACGTCAATGTGAATCATCACAAAGAAATAGTGGCCGCATAGCGTATCCATAGGTAAGCATACCGTCTAAATCTATAACTTCCACCTCCTTTTCTAGTTGTGCAGCATCGTCCATGGGAACGGCGCTGGAATTTTCACTACTGTCCCCATTCTTGTGTGTTGTCAAAGCCTCTGCGTGAGCGCAGAACTGGTACGACTTTGCGAAAACGCCTCTTTCACCTGGAATCAGATAGAGTGATTAAGGCTACAACCTCAAAAAACGCTGAAACAAGGCCAACGAAGTTTGGGCATTACCTCAGAAAAGCGCAGAGCAGCTGCACATCACGTGCACTTTAAAGCCACGCTTGTTGCATAGCACACAAGTCTGACATGTAAATAAGGCAGGGCTTCACGGAGCCCGAAAAAAAAAAAAAAAACATTCCCTATCACAACCCTTACTGAAGTGTTGTTTTAGGGACGCGTTGCATTGAATCTGGGCCCGGGTCTTAGAAAATTTAGCAAATATCCGCATTCAAACAAAATGATCAGCACAGCTGTGCGTACTTGTCAAATTTCGCGGCGTGAATGAACACGAGAACACCACTGCCGTGAGATACATTGTAAACAAAAACTTAAGCAGCGTCCCAGTTGATTCAACTTGGACATTCCGCTACTGAGCAAAATATCTGAGCACTCACTGACACAAAGATCGCGGAAACGAAAGTTTGAGCAATGGCTGATTTACTTACGCCGAGGCTTCGTCGATCCCGGGAGCGATCGCCTTGCATCGCTAGGACGCGCGGGAAGGCTGACGGATGGAACAGCGTCTGGCAATAGCTTTGTTCTTGTACACTGATAAATAAAAAAATAAACTAGTTGATAAATAGCCCGCAAAAGCGTAGCTACACGTACGGCTCACCTAGTATCTTGTACACCGGCTACACATTGTTCCTTTTTGAAGTGCTTCCTGCACACTAGTGATAATGCGGACGGTTGCTTTCCCATTCTTAACCTTATCAATCTAAGCTCCTTCATTTTGAACAACTTTGGGTAAAGTGGAAGCTTACACCGGCTTTCTTCCCTGACTTTCACTGCGCACTGAGCAATAAATCACCATGATTATTCGCGAGCGAAAACGGACGAAAGGAGCCGGCATCGGCCGGGAGGAGCAGCAGCCCGGCTGCGGAGTCCTTGCCGTGACGTCAGACTGCGGCGATCGCAGCGGCGTCAGTGTTCGCTCTCGGAGCGTGCATCTTGTTGAACACAACTAGCATTCCATTCAACGCATCAAAGTTGACCGCCTTTCTCTGGAGGAGTTGGTTTGGCGCACTGGTATTTGATCCATGTGGTTAACCATTTTATGTTCTTTCGTGATACGGAGGACACATTTGTATGAACTCTGTGTCAGGTTAGGTTTAACAAATAGTTGCCAAATTTGTTGTAAGTTCCGCGAGCATGCAAGGGAGGATTTTTGGAATCCTTAAAGTGCTCATATCATGTCGTGTATTGCAAGCGCGAATTTCTTTGAATATTTATCCCCTGTGACGCGAAAGAAACTTCATAAGGAATTGTGATATGCCCCTCTCCAGATCCTAGTGTACAGATCGTTGTACTGTACAGGTTCATGGAATTCAGTCCTTAAACGTGTAAAAAAGATTTCAGTACCAGGGGGTGGGCAAACACTTTTTTCAAGCTTCATGGCAATAGAATCGAAGTTAAGGCCTATTTAGAAACTAAGTTTTTTTGCACCTTGGGGGAATCACTGTTTCACATGCCGCAAGCCGGAATCTATCGGACATGCTTTCATAGACTGTTGGAAAGCCTTTTCTTGTGGGACATTCTACAACGAACGATTAAAAAACTCTTCCCGTTGATGCATTCGGAATTTGATTTTTACCAATTGAAGGTGATGATTGGCTACCGCTGGACATGATCATTATTGGGCCTGCACAGTATTCGGCGATCCAGAACGGTTTTCAGGCTTGCAGAGATTTATGATGAGAATACACGGCAGTATTTTCACGAAGCCGTTGCGAGTATTACTGATGTTTTCAAGACCCGAGACGAAGTGCCTAAGTTGCTTTCGAGAATGAGAGTGTTGCTGTCCATGCCTGATTTGTAATGAATAACGAAGCCCGAAATTGCGTTTTTTGAACCCATATTATGTGTTCGTGCAGTAATGTTCTTTATCCGTAAAACCATGTTGTAATTCTGGCAATAAAGAAAAAAAATGTGGCGAAGTTGCTAAAAGCTCTAGGCTAAAGATTAATGGGATGGAATTCGATTGTTGGTGAAGTCAAGATTTATTTATTTTTAACTATCTCCATCATGGTAACAAGCCAAATAATGTTACCAGATCGTGACGCCCCAATCTTGCGACATCCCGCATATTCTCGCAAACAAATACGACAATTCTCGCGAATGGAAGCCAGTATGAGCCAATAAAAGCTTTCGCCCTAAAATAGAGAAAAAAGAGGAATATGAGGGAGGCCGAATGCTTTGCGTCGAAACAGGCGCCGTCCGCCACTGAAGCTGTGGCGGCTCCCGAGCCAGTGGCAGGGGAGCCCCCGCTGTTCGCCGCGGGAGCCTACCATTCCCAGTCCCGTAGAGCCAGGAGTAACCCTTTGTGCGTTAATCCCCAGGCGATCGAAGTTACTACGGAGCCCTCCGCTACGGCACCCATTTCACTCCTGCCGCTTTCACATCAATCTTTATCAGTTTTTTATGGCGCGGTAGTGTCCACAGAACCGGGTTCGAACCCGACCTCGGCGGCTGCATATCGATGGAGGTGAAACGAAGAGGCGTCCGCGTGCTGTGCGATGTCAGCACACGTTAAAGATCCCCAGGTGGTCGAACCTATTCCGTAGCCCTCCACTAAGGCTCCCCTTTCTATCTTTTCACTTCTACTCTCACCTTCCTCCCTTACGGCGCGGTTGCCGTGTCCACAGAAAACAAGTGAGACAGTTACCTCGCCTTTCCCTTCCTATAAATAAATCAGTTTTTTAAATCAGTCCCAGAAAACAAGTAAGGCAGTTACCGCGCCTTTCTCTTAATATAAAACAATCATAGAACAGGTAAGACGCCCGACTACTGCGTCGGAGTACCCGGGTACGAAGAGGCGCCTGTGTGCTGTGCGACGTCGGCAGCGAAGTTGGTGCAAATAAACTGTACCTGGCTGCTAAAATGTTGCGCCGCTGGTCTGCAGATGGCATACACTGTCAAGTGTTATGACTACGATGTTGGTGGTGTGGTGGTGGTACAAACTTTATTCATTGAAGGCCAAAAAATTAAAAAAAAAAGTAAAATTATGTTGCCGCCGTTCCGTGGGTGGCCTTCCGGCTGCTGGTCGTGGCCTCCAGGTCACGCCTGGCGGCGACTTCCGCTGCCCAGGTCGTAAGCCGCTGTTGAATATGCGGCTCCGAGCTGGCCAAAGCAGCCTCCCACAGCTGCGGGCTGTTTATTTGCCAGGAGACGGGGGGAAAGTGCGCCGGACAAGAGTAAAGAATATGAGCATAGTCTGCTCGGGGAGAGCTGCAAAGCGTGCATTGGGGCGAGAAGGCACCAGGGTGAATAAGGGCAAGGCGTGCAGGGGAGAGGAAAGTGTGGGCCTGTAAATGGCGCCACGTATTCTGTTCGATTTTAGATAGGGACTTGTGAGGGGGAGGGAGGGATAATCGGGAGTTGCGGTAGTGGAGGGTGATGTCATGGAAGGTGAGGAGGGAGTCACGCGTGTCCATCCCGGGGTGGAGGGGGCCAGCTCGGTCGGTCATTTCGCAAGCGATAGAATTTGCCGCCTCATTTCCAGGGTGCCCCGCGTGAGCCGGAACCCAAAATAGTTGGATAGATCGGGAAGGGGGGGAGGAGTGCTTAAGGATATTGAGCGCAGAGGAAGAGATTCTACCCTTTGCAAAGTTGCGGACTGCGGTCTTAGAGTCGCTAAATATGAAAATGGCTGGTGTGCTGGCAATGGCGAGGGCGATGGCTGCTTCCTCTGCGGCAGTGGAAGTGAGAGCATGGATAGTGGCGACGGAGAGGGGGGCTCGTGTATTAGAGACAGTGGCCAGGGCATAGGCGGGATGCGAGAGGTAGGGTGCCGCATCAACATACACGGCGTCAGACCGTGTACCGTACTGGCACCAGAGGGTGGAGGCGCGGGCAGATCGGCGAGCGGCATGATGCTCAGGGTGCATGTTCTTGGGAAGGGGCTTGACAGTGAGCATGGAGAAGAGGGAGCTGGGCAAGGGATGGGTGACAGAGATAGGGGAGACAGGGGTCAAGCGAAGGGAAGTAAGAAGGGCTCTACCAGGGGTGGTGCGAGATAAACGATCGAGTTGTGCCACGCGATGGGCATCCACAAGTTCTGAAAGAGTATTGTGGACGCCCATCGCCAGTAGACGAGAAGTGGGGGTGGAAGTGGGAAGCCCGAGAGCCGACTTATAAGTTTGGCGGATGAGACAGTTGACCTTGTCTTCCTCGGTACGAGACAGAAAGAGGTAGGGGAGGGAGTAGACGAGGCGGCTTAGCACAAAGGCCTGAACAAGACGACGGAGGTCGTGCTCGCGCATGCCGTAGTGTCGGTTAGCAACCCGTCGGATCAGCCGTACCGTCTGCTGGACGGTGGTAGTAAGGCGGGAAAGGACAGTAGTGTGTTTGCCATTGGATTGCAGAAAGAGACCGAGAATACGGATGCAAGAGACAGAAGGGATGGGATGTCCGTCGATAGTGACGTTAAGGTTAGGAGATGAGGTTGGAGCTATGCCTCGAGCCAGGAGGAGCAGGAGCTCCGACTTGGACGGGGAACAAGCTAGCCCGACCGTGCGAGCATAATCGGCGACCGTTTTAGCGCCTGCCTGGAGAGCGGCTTCCATCTCACCAAGATTGCCGGTAGTCACCCAGAGGGTGATATCATCAGCGTAGAAAGCATGGGAGAGGTTAGGAATGCTAGCTAGAGCACGTGCCATCGGAAAAAGGGTGATGTTGAAGAGAAGGGGAGAGAGAACAGAACCCTGGGGGGTACCTCGATTTCCAAGAGGGAAAGTAGGAGAGGAGAGGGCGCCGAATGAGATCTCAGCCGTGCGATGGGCAAGAAAAGCCTTGATGTAACTATGGATTCGGGAGCCCACGTTAAGGGTAGAAAGGGCGTCTAGGATGGCAGTATGGAAGACATTATCAAATGCTTTTGTCAAGTCCAGTGCCATGATCGCGCGAGTGCGCTTGGCGTGAAGAGGGTGAAGGACCTCTTCGGAGAGCTGGAGCATGACATCCTGTGTAGAGAGGGATGGGCGAAAGCCGAACATCGAATCGGGGAAGAGATGGTTGTCCTCGAGGAAGCTCTGTAAGCGGTCTAGAACGACGTGCTCAAAGAGCTTACCGAGACAAGAGGTGAGGGAAATAGGACGGAGATTTTGAATGTCTATGGGTTTGCCGGGCTTGGGGATGAAGGTCACCTTAGCGTGGGTCCACTCAGAAGGCAGGGTGCCTTCGTGCCAATGTTTGTTAAAGAGGTCCGTAATGGCCTCTAGGGATGATGTGTCCAGGTTACGGAGGGCCTTATTAGAAATTTGGTCTGCTCCTGGTGCGGAAGTGGTGCGGAGCTTATGTAGCGCCGCACAAACCTCCCCCAAAGTGATATCTGCGTCAAGCGCAGAATTAATGGTGCCGAAGTAAGAAGGGAGGGGGGACGGAGGGGAAGTGCAAAGATAGCGATCTCGGAGTGCAAGAAGGAAATCGGAATCGGATAGCGGTGAGGATTGCAGGAGGCGCGTCACATCCCTGCGTTGCGTGGCCTTGACATGCGACGGGTCAAGGAGGGCACGTAGGAGCGCCCACGTATCCCTCAGCCCGAGATTACCGGCCATGCGGTCGCATGTCTGGCCCCACTGCTGCCTGGTGAGGTATGAGCAGTGCTCCTCAATTTCCATACCCAGGCGGGCAAGGCGGAGGCGTAGTGAGCGATTGTGTTTTTGTGAAAGCCAGCGGCGGTGCAGGGAATGATGCGCCTCCCATAGGTGAAGGAGGCGGCTGTCAGCCGTGGAGGAGTGAGGAGGGGTAGGGACGGTAGAGGTGGCGGATGAAACATCTTTGAGCAAGGTGGCAGTCCATTGAGAAAGGTCTGAGATGGAGGTGGGGGCATGTTGCCGTGAGTGGCGGAACCGATCCCAATCGACTACCTGGCTCAGACGCTGGCGGGAGGATAGGCTAGGAAGAGAGAAAGAGATGGACAGGATATAGTGGTCGCTGCCGAGAAAGACCCAGGTGTTCGTCCACGCTGCATCCACGACGTTTTTGCAGATGGAAAGGTCCGGATTAGTGTTGCGTTGGACGCTGGAGCCGATGCGGGTTGGGTCAGAAAAATCATTAAGGACGGATAACTGTTCGTTCTGGATGAATGTCCACAGCGCGAGACCTTTCCTACTGTTCCCGGGATAACCCCAGCTGACGTGATGTGCATTGAAATCCCCAAGAATGAGGAGCGCGTTGCGATGTGCGCGAGAAAGGGCTTTGCGTAGAAGGAGGAGGAGAGGAGCTGAAGGTGTGCGAGGAGGGCTGTAGACATTAAGAACAAAGAGACTGGCATCCTGTCGCCGCCGGGGGAGGAGTTCTAGGAAAAGGTGCGTGCACTCTGGAACGTCGAGAGGATGCTCTATCGCCGTGTAGTTGCGGTGAACCAGAGTGGCAATGTTCGGGGGGGATGAGGAAGAAGGATGGAAAGCAGTGAAGTCGCGCAGCTTAACTGGGGAGAAAGTTTCTTGGAGAGCGATTAAAGCGGGGAGCTCGGAGGGAGGGATGTTCTGGAGGTGGAGCTGCAGCGCGTTCCGCTTTCCGCGGAAACCACGGCAGTTCCACTGCCAGAAATTAAGGCGTGAGGGGTGTCTGGCCATCACGAGGCCTGGGTGCCCCTGCTGGTGCAGGGGGATTGGGAGATGAGGAGGAGGGGAGGAGGGATGACACCATTAGGGTCGTCTGGGCAAGTTCGGCTTCGTGGGCACTCTGGCGGGCCTCAATTCTGGCTACGCGTTCGTTAATTTGTTCCATCCATTTCTGCGTGTCGGTACGCAGCGTAGAAATTGCGGCCATGAGGCGTTGCTCATGGGCTTCAAGAAACGAGGCTGTGTGGTGGATGACGGCCTCCACCTCCGGGATGGATGTGGGCTGGTTGGTGGATCGCCTCTTTTGTGGAGGGGTGCGGGAAGGGGAGGTGGCGCGGGAGGAAGCATTGGAGGAGATGGACATGGGGGCGGGTAGGGGCGGCTGGGGCTTTTGAGTGACAGGTGGTGGGGGGCATTGTGAAGAAGGGCTGGGGAGTTGGAGGTGCCCCAACAACGCCTGCAGCTGTTGTTTTAGCAGGGTAATCTCCCTGTTTTGGGCAGCGACTTGAGCTTTGAGCTCTTCTTTTTCGGGGTCGGGGGTGGGAGGCTGCAAAGGCCGGCTCACCTGGGAAGAAGTCGATGAGGTGTCTTGACTCGGCAGTGGCGGAAAAGAGACGGAGCGGCGGCGGGGGCTGCGTCCTTGGCGGGTCCCGGAGTTGGACCGCTGGCTGGGTCTAGATGGGCGGGAGTCTTCGGTGGACGGTTTTGATGGCGGTGGGGTGGATAACGTTGACTTAAGGCTGGAGTTGGTTGGAGAGGGACCGGTCCGCGCGTAGCGAAGTCCACACGGGCGGGATCCCGTGACATGTGTGCCTTGGCACAAGATGCATTTAGGTGTGCAGTCGGGGGGCTCCCGAATCTCGTGCACGGCTCCGCAGCGAGTGCAGCGTCCGGATCTGGGCTGGGTGCATACGTCGGAGCGATGGCCGTAGCTCCAACAATTGGTGCAGGCTTCGGCCTTGCGGCGGAAAGGGTGGCAGATAAAAAGGCCGCAGTTGAATATCACGGTGCGGGGTAGTTCTTTTGTGCCGACGAAGGTGATCAGGATGGACCGCGTACGCCCCATCTGTCTTGCATCGGCAATGGCGTAGGTATTGCTGGGGTTCATAGCTTGAAGGTCTGCTATGATCTCCTCTTGGCTTTGTTGGTCCACGGCGTTGTAGATTACACCGCGGAGAGCGTTGTCAGGAGCGGCAACATAAGCGCGCAGGGGGTACGAATTGGTTGCGAGACGCAGCTCAGAGGTTTGGACATATAACCGGGTGCGTTGGTCTGAGGGTGAACTAACAGTGAATGAGTTGTTGTATGGGTTGATACGTACGCGATCCTTGGCACGGGCGGTGGCATAGTCAACTTTGGCGATGGCACAAAGTGAGGTCAGGAGGGCCCCATTGGTAGTGGTGCGGAGGTCGAGGCCACCGCCGGGGCGGAACACGATCTTGTAGTCTTCTTGTGGAAGTCGAGGTAGAGGGACATGGTGACGTAATCTGGGAGTCTTCAGTGATGGCGGGGACGCTATTGCGGACTTGAGGGGGTCGCTTTGAGGAGTAGCGTCTCCTCTAGGGTAGGCCGAACGCTGGGCCTTAACAATTCGGGTCCAGCGGGGGTCGTCGTCAAATTCTTCTGGAGTGATGGGCGTACCGTCGACTTGGTTCTCCATGTCGACGTCTTTGAGGCTACAGCAGCTGCGGCGATGGCTCAGCGGCCGCAGGGATGGCGTGAGACGCAGCTCTGCGCTGCGGACAAAGCGGTGCCACGCCGAGCGTTAGGCTTAGCTCGGCTGCTTCGTGGCGGGTCAAAGATGAGGTCCTAGTCAACCGGCGGTCGGTCGGATGAGGGCAAATAAGGTGTCAGGTGAATCCTTACACCTTCACGGGCTCGCTCACAAAAATGGGTGAGTATCCGAGGCGAAATATGAAATCCACGCACTGAAGAATACGGATCCCATGCGAGGTACGTTCGCACGCGTTCCTCGAGGTGGCTCCCTTCCCATGTTGGTGCAATGAAACTGTACGCTGCTGCTCAAAGGTTGTGTCACTGGTCTGCAGATGGCAAACACTGTCAAGTGTTCTGGCAGCGTTGTTGGTGAAATTAAACTGTACGCGGCTGCTCAAAGATTTTGTCACTGGTCTGCAGATGGCATACACTGTCAAGTGTTCTGGTAGTGATGTTGGTGCAATGAAACTGTACGCGGCTGCTCAAAGATTCTGTCAGTGGTCTTCAGATGGCAAACACTGTTAAGTGTTCTGGAAGCGATGTTGGTGCAATGAAACTGTGCGCGGCTGCTCAAAGGTTGTGCCACTGGTCTGCAGATGGCATACGCAGTCATGTGTTGTGGCAGCGATGTTGGTGCAATGCAACTGTACGCGGCTGCTCAAATGTTGTGCCGCTGGTCTGCAGATGGCATACACTGTCAAGTGTTATGGCAACGATGTTGGTGCAATGAAACTGTATGCGGCTGCTCAAAGGTTGTGTCACTGATCTGCAGATGGCAAACGCTGTCAAGTGTTCTGGCAGCGATGTTGGTGCAATGAAACTGTACGCGGCTGCTCAAAGATTCTGTACTGGTTTGCAGATGGCATACAGAGTCAAGTGTTGTGGCAGTGATGTTGGTGCAAAGCAACTGTACGCGGCTGCTGAAATGTTGCGCCGCTGGTCTGCAGATTGCATACACTGTCAGGTGTTATGGCAACGATGTTGGTGCAATGAATCTATGCGGCTGCTCTAAGTTGCTTTCACTGGTCTGCAGGTGGCATACACAGTCAAGTATTCTGGCAGCGATGTTGGTGCTATGAAACTGTACTCAGCTGCTCAAAGGTCGTATCACTGGTCTGCAGATGGCATACACTGTCAGGTGTTCTGGCAGTGATGCTGGTGCAATAAAACTTTAAGCGGCTGCTTAAAGATTGTCACTGGTCTGCAGATGGCATAAACTGTGAAGTGTTCTGGCAGCGATGTTGGTGCAATGAAACTGTACGCGGCTGCTCAAAGGTTGTGTCAGTGGTCTGCAGATGGCAAACACTGTCAAGTGTTCTGGCAGCGTTGTTGGTGCAATTAAACTGTACGCGGCTGCTCAAAGATTGTCACTGGTCTGCAGATGGCCTGCACTGTCAAGTGTTCCGGCAACGATGTTGGTGCAATGAAACTGTACGCGGCTGCTCAAAGATTCTGTCACTGGTCTGCAGATGGCATACACTGTCAAGTGTTCTGGCAGCGATGTTGGTGCAATGAAACTGTACGCGGCTGCTCAAAGTTTGTGTCACTGGTCTGCAGATGGCATAAACAGTCGAGTGTCTGGCAGCGATGCTGGTGCAATGAAACTGTACGCGGCTGCTCAGATTCTGTCACTGGTCTGCAGATGGCATACACTGTCAGGTGTTCTGGCAGCGATTTTGGTGCAATGAAACTGTACGCGGCTGCTCAAAGGTTGTGCCACCGGTCTGCAGATGGCATACACAGTCAAGTGTTCTGGCAGCGATGTTGGTGCAGTGCAACAGTACGCGGCTGCTCAAATGTTGTGCCACTGGTCTGCAGATAGCATACACTGTCAAGTGTTATGGCAATGATGTTGGTGCAATGAAACTGTACTCAGCTGCTCAAAGGTCGTATCACTGGTCTGCAGATGGCATACACTGTCAAGTGTTCTGGCAGCGATATTGGTGCAATAAAACTGTAAGCGGCTGCTTAAAGATTGTCACTGGTCTGCAGATGGCATAAACTGTCAAGTGTTCTGGCAGAAATGTTGGGGCTATGAAACTGTACGCGGCTGCTCAAAGTATGTCTCACTGGTCTGCAGATGGCATACACAGTAATGTGTCCTGGCAGCGATGTTGGTGCAATGAAACTGTACGCGGCTGCTCAATGATTCTGTCACTGGTCTGCAGATGGCATACACTGTCAAGTGTTCTGGCAGCGCTGTTGGTGCAATGAAACTGTACGCGTCTGCTCAAAGACTCAGTCACTGGTCTGCAGATGTCATACACTGTCAAGTGTTGTGGCAGCAATGTTAGTGAAATTAAACTGTACGGGGCTGCTCAAAGGTTGTATCACTGGTCTGCAGATGGCATACACTGTGAAGTGTTCTGGCAGCGATGTTGGTGCAATGAAACTGTACTCAGGTGCTC
>JAJIZL010023558.1:309650-376020 GCA_023969395.1 Amblyomma maculatum | reverse complement strand
CGTATAATAATGGGAAATGTACGTGTCAGGAATGCGTTTTCAAAGACACTATACCTTTCGCGACAGAACGAGCTCCAGGAATATTTCAATGTATTCTTTTATCACTTCTCTAGATCTATTTTGGGCACTGGCAAGTCGTTCTTTTGTTAGCAGAAATTCAGTCTAATTTTTGTTCAGTGAACTGCCGTTTGTATCGTTTACGCACGCTGACCGCCCCTGAAATCTAGTCATAAAAGGCTCCTTTCCGACTGTTTGTGGGCGCATACCTGTAATCTGTGTGGACATAAACAAAGTTGGTTGGAGGATTTATCATTAAACATTTCAAAAGCATCGGGAGTGCCGGACTGGAGAAAGTAATTGCCTACGCTAGCAGGTCCCTCACTGAAGCCGAAGTTAATTACTCAACGGCCGAGGAGTGCCTCGCGATCATCTGGGCCATCTCTAAAATCCATCCATACCTATGCGGTATAGACCATTCAATGTGGTAAGCGACCACCACGCGCACTGCTGGCTGGCTAATTTGAAAGACCCCTTCGCCCGCCTGGCCCGATGGAGCCTAAGACTTCAAGAATTTGACGTTACAGTAGTCTATAAGTCGGGCCACAAGCATTTAGACGCAGACTGCTTATCCCGCGCTCCCGTCGACGTTCCTCCAAAGGACGATGACGACGATGCCTTTTTGGGACCAGTTAGCGCCAGCAGCTTTGCACAACAGGGATCAGATCCTCAGCTGAAAGACCAAGCAGTTTACTTGGAAGGCAAGACCGCTTCTCCTCCTGCTGCGTTTAGGCGTCAGTTGTCGTTCGCCTTAAGCAATGACGTCATCGTAAAGAACTTCGCTCCCAACAATACAGCGCAGCTTCTTGTCGTGCCTAAAAGCTCAGACAGAAAATTCTTCATGTGTTGCACGACGAACCAACAGGAGGGCACCTCGGTTTTGCGCGCACGCTGCATCGAATCCAGGAGAAGTACTACTGGCCGCGACTGCCTGCCGACGTTGCTCATTACGTAAAAACGTGCCGTGAGTGCCAGCGGCGCAAGACGCCGCCGATCAGGCCAGCCGGGCTACTGAATCCAATACCGCCCCCAACCCTGCCCTTTCAGCAAATTGTGATGAAACTTCTCGGCCCCTTTCCATCTTCATCACCGTGTAACAAAGGGTCATTGCGGCTACCGACTACTTTGCCCGATTACGCTGAAGTAAAAGCACTGCCCTATGGCACTGCGGCAGAAGTCGCAAAGTTTTTTGTCGAACAAATTCTCATGCGACACGGCGCCCCAGAAGTTCTCACCACGGACAGGGGAACAGCATTTACGGCAGAGCTGACGCAAGTCATCCTAGAGTACATTCATACACGTAATTGACGAACTACTGCGTGCCATCCCTCAGACAAATGGACTTACGGAGCGTCTCAACGAGACTATTGCGGATATGATTGCAATGTGCGTCGCCGCCGAGCACAAGACATGGAACGCCATTCTACCCTACGTCATCTTCGCTTATAATACTGCCATCCAGGAGACAATCAGGTCGACCCCGTTCAGCCTTGTGTACGGCAGGGAGTCCACGAGGACGATTGACGCAATGTTGCCACACGTAACTGATGAGGTTAACCTGGAAGTCGGCTCCTACCTTCAACGTGCAGACGAAGCCCGAAGACTCGCCCAAATGCTCCTTAAAGCTCAGCAACGAACCGATGCCCGACGTTACAACTTGCGACGACGCGATGCTGAGTACAATCCAGGAGTCAAGTCTGAGTTTGGACGCCGATTCGCCGCCGCGGACTGAGCGAAAAGCTTTTGCGCCGATACTTCGGCCTCTACAAGGTGCTTCGCCGACTAGGACAATTGAACTACGAGGTCGTTCCTGACGGGGTTACAGCCTCGCAGCGGCGCCGATTGCATCCAAAAATTGTGCATGTTGTACCCCTTGAGCCATATTATGCGCGCTAAAGGCTATTCATGTTTGCTTTGCAATGTTTACGTTAATTCATGTCTGTTTATTTTGAAACATTGAAGCGATGTTTTTTAAGGGGGAGAGTAAAGCCGCGAACTGTTTAAATCATTATTTGTTCCTGTTCGACAGCCGCAGACATGCGGCCTCATCATTGTTCTTCTGGCGCGCTTATCAATTCTGTATACCGTGTTTGTTCATGCTCGTTGTCGTGATACGACGCGTTATCATTTTCTTTGTCGCGAACGATGCGACGAGATCTGTCTCGAAGATTCCGATCACTCGCGTATGTTTCTACAATGTTCCAGGTTGTGCTACTAGCAGTTTGCGACGTTATCTAGATTGTTCTGAGCAGCGTTTAAATTGAGCGTTGACGAGTGCGACGGGCATTCTTTGTTCGACGATCGACGAGCATGTTTGTTGCTATTGCCGCCGTCTAGTTGCTTAGTTCATTTGCGGGCTCAAGTCAGCCGAATAAAGAGTTTCTTCAGTGCAACCGACACTTCATTTGTGTCATCGACCTTTTCACCACCACGTGACAATATATACCTCTGTTTTCCCTTCACAATTACTTATATATACCATCCAGACATCATGACTACCGGTGCTGAAAATCCGTTTTCACGCTTACGTCATTTTTACGTCATCGCAAAAAGCCATTTCGACACATTGAAATTTCGCGCCACAAGTTTGAAACACGTGACTGTCCTGTGAACCAATCAGAGAAACAAAATGGCGCAGAACGGCAGCCATGTGTGTCGAGAATATGGTCCCAGATACACATGCGGTATTTTGGTTACATTTATGTGCATACTGTTACGTGGTGGTGACAAGGTCGATGACACAAATCTGTTTGTGTATGGTCTGTCATTGCACTGAAGAAACTTTTTATTGGGCTGACTTACACCAGAAAAATAGCTAAGCGATTGCGAGACGCCGATAGCAACAATCGTGCTCGACGGTCGTCAAACAAAGAATACCTGTCGCACACTTCAACGCTGATTTTAAAGGCGGCTCAGAACAATCTAGATAACGTCGCAAACTGTTACTAGCACAATATGGAACATTGTAAAAACATACAAGAGTTTCCTAAATCTTCTAGACCGATCCCTGCGCATCTTGCCAAATAAAGAAACTGATATAGGTGCGTGTCGTGACATCGAGTATTAACTAACAAAGAATACAGAATTAGTGTTCGTGCCGGAATCGGAGTGATAACGCCATATGCTGGCGGCCGCTAAAAAACAACAAATGCAGGTTTGAAGGTTTTGCGGCAACATTTACGGTTCCAGTATTAAATATTATTCAATGTCTGCATCCGCACTTGAATGAGCAAAGATCACGTAAACTAGCTCCCGCGACAAAATCAACAACTACTGAGATTTGCGCTATTTATTTGTCTCTTAGGTTCACCTCATGTAAATGATCCGCGTAGATGGGTAGTCTTTAGCGTCTCTGAGTCTGCACGGAAATCTCTTGAAAGCGCTAGTTCCATAGTGTGCAAGGCTTGACTGAAATATGAAGTTCTCAAAGAAATTTCAAGGCCACAAGAAAGACGCATAATACAGTCCTCCAATGAATACCCGGATTTTGTCTTATTCCTGGAAACAGAAGCATATGCGGGCGCTATGCAAGCGCAGTTTAATGCCCTCACTTCTGACCTTCCGTTCTTGAGAAGAGCATTGTTCTGGTTTTTATGTTCAAGTGTAATGAAAAGAATGAAAGAATTTGATTTGAACAAAACCATAAAATCAGATGTACATTTCATCGATCCTCTATTGCAGTTCATTTCACTGATTTCTAACAGAAATTTCTGAGTTTAAAAACGCTCCTTCACCACTTGCATTTGGGAACGGCTTACACGAAGCACTTCCTTCATAGAGCAGGCCGTGGTGACAGCTCATGGGAGCATCATAATCCCTCCACTCTCCGCAACATGCACCCATAATACCACAAGAAGGTAAGGGCAAAGAAAGCAAAAGCGCTGATTAAAAGAGCAAATTATTTCAGAGCACAATGGGTCACATACGTAAACGCTGCAAGCGGCGAATCGGTTGTCGCGGTCGCCGTGCTATTCGATAGTCTCTGTGCACCAGTCACATCCGCAGACACCCGGAGGAGAACCAGAGACACGGTTGAAGAGGTCGCAAATGCGCTCGCGTACATCGGACCAAAGGCTAGCTTGATCTATTGCGATAGTAAAAGTTCTACCTGGAAAACCGGAAAAGGCAGGGTCTCGCAAGATACCTCCCACATTCTATTCGCAGCTTAAATCGATCACAAAATCACCGTATTTTGGGTCCCAGCACACACGTATGTCCCCAGCAACGACGCGGCCCACATTTTATTTAGCACGGATATCTTGTTCCGGTCACCCGCGGATCCGACCAACAGCCAAGGGACAAGAGCCAAGAGTTTCTTACTCTTACCCAGAGAGAAAGCTGTGCTGACGTCTATGGCACTATGGGAGTTTGCATGGAGTTTCCTGACGACCGGTTCAGCAACCATGGGCGCTCAAAACATCATGGGCCGGAGAGCTACCGAGTGCAGGACTACAACTTTTGGCCAAAACTAATGGAAAGATAAACATTGTTCCACCATAAACATTGTTCTAACGTTCGGTTTTCTGAATATAAATTGCAAAATGAGAGAGAAAGAGCATGTCAGTGTAAAATGCATCCAATATATGCGATGGCTCTTTTTCCTATTGGCTTAGTTATGAGCAGCACAAATACCAATATTTCGCACTTAATAGGAACACTTTGAAAGGAAAAAAACTTTTTAAAAATATTTATGATTGCGCAATTACTGAAGGAAGTTCTTAGTGGCATTTCGGGAAACCGAAACCTTTTATTGGTGACGTCTGCTTTTGCGCCTTAGCTACTATGGCTCTTGTGGTCTATGTAGGCACCTCGAGATGATGATGAAAAAGAAATAATATAGTAACGCCACTCCGCGCACCTGAGAAAAACCGACTGTTCCGCACCAAGTAGCACACTAGCCTATGATCCTTATGCGCCCATGTTGGCTGAAGTGCAGCGCCCTCAGCTTTCCCTCTAGTTAAGAGTGCAAGAAACTCTATGCTAGGAGATGAACCAGCGCTTGCAAACATAGAAAAATTGCTGAAAATTATAGATTTGCGCCCAAGCGCTGTGTGATGTCACTGATCGTTAAAAATGCCAGGCGGTCGATAGGATTGCAAAACATTTATTTCGTTGCTCAAGCAGGTCTAAAGAGAGGATGTCCGCTAGTCCATCACCAGTGACAACTCACTAGCCCCCTCGATGGCCCGTAGTTGAATCTTCTGGTCCCAGCTGACCAGCACGGCTTCCCACGGCTCAGGACAAGGGAGCTGTATTAATTTCCCCTGAGGCAGATGATTTGTGCAGTTCCACAAAATGTGGTCGTATGTCGCTCTTTCACTGCATTTATTGCAGTTTGGGTTGTATCTGGCCTGGGTACATCATGTCAAGCACCGCCGGATTTAGAAGGGAGTGCGGTTTGTAGACGGCGCCAGGTAACTTCCTGCGCCTTTGTTAAGTATTTGTGGTGAGGCGCATATGTGCGCCTTTCCAGACTGATGTGGTGGCTAATATCATGGCAGGAAATTGACCCGTCTCTTGTGAAATTCGGGTCAGAGGGCGCGCTCACTTCCCGGTGACGAAACCTCGGGCTTGCGCGGGAGCCACCTCATACCCCTGATTAGACGAGTGGACCGGGACTCAGATTCGTTCAGCTTCTGTAATCTGAGCTGAGGTGCTTTGGAGGCTGCGGAGAGAGGTGGGCGTGATGCGGCACCTCGCGAAATTGCGAAGGGCTGCTTTAGAATCACTGGATATAATAGCGTGGTGAAGGCCGGTGCTACAATATCGGGGTGCTGGGCTGCTTTCTAGCAAAGCAAAGTGTTGAAGACTTCTGCCTTAACAGCCCAGTCAAACCGGTTTCTGCAAGTGTCGTAAAATGGTCTTATGGCCGCTTCCTCCGCAGTTTCGGAGGAGGTGGTTGCGATTGATGCGGTCGCCAACGGGGAACTGTTCCCATTGACACCGGTCAGGGCGAACGCTTGTCTCTGGATATGGAAATATTCTGCCGCGTCCACATACGCTGCATTGACGTCTCGGCCGTACTTGGCATGTAGGACGTGAGCTCTCGCTATGCGTCGATCTTCGTGGTGCGCGGGGTGCATATTCTTGGATAAGGGTTTAATGAATAGAGCTGTCCTTATGTGTGTAGGCAACTTAGTTTTCGCGTCCTTCTCTGGAAGTTGCTGGTATATCTGTAGTCTGTATAAGATGGCCGTTCCTGCGTTTGTGCGAGTGAGTCGCCCGAGCTGAGAGACAAGGTGCGCCTCGCACAGCCCCGATAGCTTGTTGCGAACCCCAAAGGCCAGCAGCCTTTCCATAGACGTGCTGTGCGGGAGCCAAAGGGCAGTCTTGTAGGCCTGTCGGATTAGGCCCTCAACTTTCATTTTCTCTTCGAATTTCAATTGGCGCAGTATCTGTGACACGTGTTTCTGTGGACACCTGAACCGCGCCGTAAAAAAAAAGAGGAAAGTGGGCCCGCTACCGTCTTGGTGATAGTCGACTGCTGTTGCGACACGAGTCTTTCTCTAGCTCTTCCTTTTCTTTTTTTCTCTATTTTCTCCTGTCCACACGAGGCAGTGGAGGTGGCTCTGCTATAGAGTCAGTAACAGGCTCGAGCATTTTCTTTTCCTTTTTCCTTCCGTCGCAAAAACGGTTGGTTGGTTGGTTTGTGGGGTTTAACGTCCCAAAGCAACTCAGGCTATGAGAGACGCCGTAGTGGAGGACTCCGGTAATTTCGACTACCTGGGGTTCTTTAACGTGCACTGACATCGCACAGCACACGGACGCCTTGCTTTTCGCCTCCATCGAAAAGCTGCCGCCGAGGCCGGGATTCGATCCCGCGTCCTTGGGAACAGTAGTCGAGCGCCGTAACCACTGCGCCACCATCGTCGTCTGGCAATGAATACAAGCTGGAATCGTCCCAAAGCCTGTCTGGTTATTTCACACCCAGATAGATGAGAGAAAAAATGAGAAATGTAAAACCATCGAAGCGAGCAGGACCCTTGACAACATAATTTCCTAATCCCCTAGATCTCCGGTCACTAAAGGTAACATTATGTGTAGAGAAGCCTGGGAGCCCTGCAGTGAAGCGAGGTCCCCGCCTATCAGCAAAGAGCCGTCCGCTTGCGCCTTCGGCTACGGAGAACCAATGTAGCTTCGGCAGTTCTTCGTCGCGGAAGAAGCGGCCCCCATTCTTGAAGCTGTGCGCCAGGAGCGCCATAAAAGGGGCCGCTCAAATCGGTAGAAAATCAAGCTTTAATGAAAAAAAAATCAATCGGAATGAGACCGGCGTGGCTCGACGCATTCCGGTCGTCATAAACGGCGCATGTGCAGTCGTGGCTCCGGCAGCGCTTTGCGAAATGAGCTTCTGCAAGCCTAGTGTAGATTTCGCTACAAAGAATTTCGCCAGCACTAACCCTGTGTTGGGCTTAAGAGTATTATTAAGAAACAATTGCCGTCAAGTATGTTAATTACTGATGCAATATGTGAGCTCAGTTCATCAGCTGTTTCAGCATTTTGATAGGTTGAGGCGAAGAATTCGACCAAAACATTGTGGGACCCCACAGCCCCATTTAGTGTTTCAAACCGCACGCGCTTTTTCTGTTTGTGTTGTTGTTTGCCCGTGCAGCACGAGTACGCATGAGCGACCTTCCTGGAGCGGGGGCGGCATGTTATCGGCGCGAAACCGAGGGTGGATAAGCGCGTCGGAAACAAGGCTCATGGCTTTTGGGCCCGGTGGGAGGCCAGTGATGGGCGTTCAGTGAGCGTCATAGGCCGACCGGATGTACACGGACGACGGAGCGAGGTCCTGTCAAATGAAGACGGATTCAGAACCTACAGAAATTGCCTAGGAGTGTTTGTGTGAGTTGCTGCCACGCAAAGAGCAATGTTTTGGCATCGCCATTAACGCTTTGGGCCTACCACTTGCCCTATTAGCGCCGCGGTGCGTTTTGTGTTGCCCTGAAACCAGTTCTGTTTTATTGTTGGGAGTCCATTGTCGCGCCCCTCAAAAGCGTGTTTTCATCGCAGTTTCTTCCAGTGTTGTTTCATTTTTTGTGGTTTTTCTGTTGATTCGGAATAAATCATTATTTCTAGAAAAAACTCGTCAGGCGAGACCATGCCTCACGGACACGCATTCTAGAATGCGGAGCCTTCAACATGTAAGTACAAATGCAGGAAAGTTTTATTTTTCACACATGTCCCGCCGCCGTGTTACAGTGGTAAGACACCCGATTACTGTGCCGGAGTTCCGGCTTCGATCCCAACTGCCAGTGGCTGCGGTTCGATTGAGGCGAAACGGAAAGGCAAGTGTGCTGCGCGATATCAGTGCACTTAATAAAGATCCCCAGGCGCCTAAAATTAAACCGTAGCCTCCACTACGGCTTCCCTTTCTCTCCTTCTCCTTTCACTCCCACCTTCCTCCCTTTCTTTATGGCGTGGTTCAGGTGTGCACAAAACAAGCGTGACAGATATTGCACCTTACTGATACTGTTATTCAACTTCTGTATTATATTCCATATCTTCTAGTTCCCCTTCCACGAGGATACTCCGACTTTCCTTTCCTCAAAACCCCTCAATTTTGTCTAACTAAGTCTCGATGGAGGCAAAACAAAGAAGCGTCGTGTGCTGTGCGATGTCAGTGCACGTGTTGCGACTGTAGGAACATGGAAAATAAAGTGAAAGGACCTCCTGCTTCCTATGTAGCTGATCCCCTCCGCTGCCTCGTGCTGACAAAGAATGAAAATTCCAGAGGGCAGTTTTTGGTCTACTAAATTGCGATGGGGTGAAAGCCATTATAACGCAGTGAAACGTCGTTCTGCCCTAAGGCCTGCCAAGCGAAGACTACAAAATGATACTTCGTCCGCAGGGACGAATCTTTACCTTAATGTCGTCGGACCTGCCAAGTTGGCACTCGCCCTCTACGACATTGCCGAAATTAACAAGCACCTTGCAGTTACGGTTGATCAAGTCCGTATCAATCCAACAAACAACACTGTAACGGTGAGCACAGAGGACACTGACCGGGCGCGTCTATACGCCAAAATTAAGGATATTACTGTCGACTTTGTCACCACCCCTGTGGTCGCATATGTCCCTGCACCGAACGACTCTGTCCGAGGCATCATATACAGAGCTCACAGCCATGAGACTGACGCCGAAACTCTAGCCGAACTTTGAACCCGCAACCCAGACATTCTTATTGTCCCCGCTCATCGCATGGGACTCACTTGAGATTTCGTCGTCACTGCTGGCAACAGCAAGCTGCCTCCCCACCGAAGGTACCTTGGCTTACCCTTTGAGGTCTTACTCTTCAAAGAGCACCCGGAGGCTTGTTTCAACTGTCTCAAACTCGGCCACAGGGCCGATATCTGCTTCCTCCTACTTCGGAACGCTTGCCGTCGCTGTGGAGCCGCTCATAAGCCTCCTCCAGCTCATCAACCACCCGCGTGCGCTGTGCAAGCTGCAGCCGGAACGGCAAGTATCGTTTCATGCTTTCTGGTCAATTGAAGACCACCGCAACAACCGCGGACACTGCCTCCACCTCAGCAGGATAGGAACGCCAAACCAGCCCCGCGAACGCAGAGGAGAGCGAAAGCCTCCACGAGATGACTCATTCCTTCCGCTTGGCGACGACCGTGCTCGCAGTTGCAGCCGCTCCTCCTCTGCCTCACGGAGTCCTCAAACCAACTTCCCGTTCATGCCTGAGACCAAGCCCACCAAACAAATCGCGTGGCACACTCCCTCAAGCTTCATATCACCACAGCCCGACTCACAGGTAAGGAAGCTGGCAGATAGGGGGAAAGACCTCCAGCTTCTACTAGCAAAAGCAAATTCCAAAATTAATAGCTTTTAATTTGCACATACAACTTCTAAAGTGCTTCCACAGCAGGTGGCTCTCGGTCCAACCACCGACCCTGTGAGCGACTCTACTACAGACGCTGATTAGCCTAGGCGCAACAAGCGCAAAGCACCTTTTCCCATTTCGACGCAGAGGCCAAATTTGATGCTATTGACTCTCGAATATCCAAGGTTGAAGACGCCTTTCAGCGTTTCACCCCTACCATCGAACGTCTCGTTGAAAGCTGCGCTGCAATGGCGGCTAGCATACAGAGCCTTACCGCCAGGCAAAATATACTCTCCGGAGAATCGACGTCTTCCAGTCATGAGAAATGCTATACCTCCACTAACTCCTCTCCCCCCAAACACCCATTAGTGGTACCACGTCGGAGAGTGCGGCCGCGAGCAAACGGGCTGGCAGCATTCCCAAATCACCGGTAGCACTATCGCAGTGCCTCGAGCCGCACGGGAAACGTGATGGCAAACTCCCCATCATAGTGTCACAATGGAACTGCAGGAGATTCAGGGCAAACCGGCGGGCACTGCCGGCACAGCTGCATACTCTCCACATTGTCGTCCTTCAGGAAACATACACTCACACCACTAACTAGCTACACGGCATATGATTAACATGTAGCATAGGACCAACTCCCTCAAACTGCCTTTCTCGTTCATAGAAATTTCACAGCCAACCAGCTCGACTTAGACTACCCTGAGGTCCCGCACAATTTCGGGCAGGTACTCCCAAACACTTGTACCCAGACTCCGTTGTACGTTCTTAACGTCTATAGCGCGCCTAGTGACAAAATCATGCGTGAAACCATTCTATTTAGAGAGGCCTGCAGGACTGCTTAAACGGGAATGTTCCTTGGAGACTTAACGAACCGCACGCAGAATGGGGGTACAGAAAGGCTTGTGGCCATAAGGAAGCCAGGGTCTGGCATACGGGTCACATGCTGGGCCTTACTTTACTCCTCGACCCCGACCAACCCACCCGTTTGGGCAACAGCGTAACGCAAGACATTTGCCCAGATCTCACATTCGCTCGTAACGTCGCTGACGCCCGTTGGGAGAACCTTGGTTTGAAATTTGGTAACAACTAGTCTATTTGAGCACCACATTTACAGCTACGCATTGTAAGGCCCCCGCCGCACGATTCCACATGTAAACTGGGACGCGTTTCAGTATGTGCGTGCTTAACGCACCCCAACACCAATCGATGATTTAGCCACATGGACAATCTCTTCGCTTCAGGATACTTACAACGCCAAATCCACTGCCACTCAGGAATGCGCCCCACCCCCGACGCCAAACTAATGCAAATGTGTGCCGCTCAGCGTAGCCTCCACGCCCGTTGACTTCGCCATAAACATAACCATAATCTAAAGCTCCGTCTGGTCCGACGTGGATGTGAGATCGAGGCATATTCAACCCATTTAGGTAAAGAGCAAGGGCATCAGCTCTGTGACCGCCTCAATGGACAGTTAGGATGCAAGAACTCGTGGTTCTTGCTCAGACATCTGCTAGACCCTGCCCAAAGCAAACCCTCGTCACACAAAACTCTTACAAGCGTCAATCATGCTTTTCAGGGCACAAATGACAAACTTTTCATTACTCAGCAAGGCAAATATAGCCATACCTCTACCGACATCCCTCTGCTTTCTGGTTACAAGGGCACCCGGAACCCGGATGTGGACTGTGGCATCAGAGTAGCAGAGGTTCGCGCTGCTCTGAATTGCATTAAAAACACCACGGCCGCAGGTGTCGACCGCATTACCAATGAAAGTATCCGCAACCTTGATGATCCCTCGAACGAGGCAATCACGGACCTTTTCAGTCGTCACTGGCATGACGATAATTTAGCACACACACGGAAACATGCCAAAGCCATTTTCATACCCAAACCAGGCAAGAAGCAGGACCTGGGCAATCTCCGGCCTATATCACTCACCTCCTGCTTAGGCAAGGTTATGGAACATGCCATCGTTATTCGCCTTCACGCACACACTGATAAACGCAACCTTTTTCATGGATTTGAGATCGAGGCATGTTCAACCCATTTAGCTCAAGAGCAAGGGCATCAGCTCTGTGACCACCTCAATGAACAGTTAGGATGTAAGAACTCGTGGTTCTTGCTCAAAAATCTGCTAGAGCCTGCCCAAAGCAAATCCTCTTCAAACAAAATTCTTACCCGCGTCATACATGCTTTTGAGGGCGCAAATAACGAACTTTTCAATACTCAACCAGACAAATATAGCCATACCTCTACCGACATCCCTCTGCCTTCTGGTTACAAGGGCACCCGGAACCCGGATGTGGACTGTGGCATCAGAGTAGCAGAGGTTCGCGCTGATCTGAATTGCATTAAAACCTCCGCGGCCGCAGGTGTCGACCGTATTACCAATGAAAGTATCCGCAACCTATATGATCCCTCGATCGAGGGAATCACGGATCTTTTCAGTCGTCACTGGCATGACGATAATTTACCACACTCACGGAAACATGCCAAAGTCATTTTCATTCCCAAACCAGGCAAGAAGCAGGACCTTGGCAATCTCCGGCCTATATCACTCACATCCTGCTTTGGCAAGGTTATGGAACATGTCATTGTTATTCACCTTCACGCACACACTGATAAACACAACCTTTTCCCTACCACTATGGTCGGCTTTCGCGTTGGCCTTTCCACTCAAGACGCAATGCGGCAACACCAACATGACATACCCGGCCTTTCCACTCGAGATGTAATGTTGCAACTCCAACATGGCATACTCGATCCAGCTCCCATCCTTGCTACAAGCACCTTTTTAGGTCTCCACGTTAGCAGAAATTTCGACATGTGCCGCACGCATCCACCTTAACCAACCTCTCAGAAATGAATATCGGCCCCCGCACCTATAATTACATTGCTAATTTTCTCAAAAATGGCACATTTGAGCTTCATATTGTTACGGCGCGTAGCGGATTACTGAGAAGCAGCAGAAGCAGAACAAAAGGAAGTCAGGCGCGCGCAGACTTATCCGGGTTTGTGAGCCGTGTTCGTCGGTCCTTCATTCGACGTTCGCCTGTATTAAAACCATTTTATCCGTTACATTTGGTGCTAGGCACTGGGTAAAAACGTTCTGGATCCACCTGTACTTCGTCGCAGCCATCGTGTAGCAGGTTTGCCAACTTTGTCTCCTCAATACTACCTTTCAATGGCTACCAGCCGCACGATACAGACTCATAAACAGCGACCTGAAAAGACGGCGACATTTCCCCATCAGCGAGAGCCGCGTACGTTCCACGGTGAGCCCGAAGATGGCGTTGAGGAATGGCTCCAATATTACGAAAACTGCAGCAAGAGCAACCGCTGGAACTCGATCGCACGTCGCTACAATGTTTTCTTCCTCGCCGGTACGGATCTGACTTAGTTCAACAACCACGACGAAATCCTGACGACCTGGAACCGATTCGTTGGAGAAATTACAAAAGTCCTTTGGGGATATCCTTGAGAAGAAAGAACGCGCTAAGCATCACCTTTCGCAGAGAGCCCAGCTGCCCGGTGAGACATGCACACGTTATATCGCGGAAATATTGGAACTTTGTCACATTGTAAACCGGCAGATGTTAGAAGACATGGTAGGGCACTTCCTTAATTCGACTGCTGAGTATGTGTACAACTTCTTTATTTTGCGGGACACCCTTGCCACAGTAGCGGATGTCACCAAGCAGTTCCAGGCATTTGAAAAGTTAAAGAAAGGTCGAATAGCGCCCAAATTTGGCCGTGTTGCTAAATGTGACAACTGTTGCCAGTATCGACATTCCGGAGGCTGAAGACATCGCTTCTATGGTCAGGAGGATTATACGCGAAGACCTGGATATTCAGCGGAAACGTATAAATTTCGATGTACCTTACCACCCCACATCAAGGTCCGTATCATCATGGCAACAGCACACGCCATGGGCTGCACAAAATAATAGCGAACCATCTTACAGCAACAGCGTGCAGCGGACCTTGCAGCGAACATCGCAACCTTATTTCCAGCAGCGTCCATCCCATCTGGATGAAGAGCCTCGTAGTGCTCCTGGTCGCGCTTCTGTCGCCCCATCTCGGCCTACAAGAGATCCTGAAGTGAACTACCAGAGCCGCCAGCCACCCGTACGTTACAGATGGGGGGGGGGGGGGGCAACAGACACATCTTCCGCTTTTGCCCGCGTCGTCAAATTACCCGACCCCCTGTACAGCGAGCACCACGCTTTACGAATGGTGCCCAGTGGGAGGAGCAGCCACCCGCTATCTTTTATCGACCCCCTTCCCCTCAACGCCGCGCACGGAATGAATCCCCTGTGTCCAATCGCAGAATCACTCCCCCGCCGCAACGACAACTCCGTTCGCCATCCCCACCTCGCCGCTTTGTTTCTGCACCGCTGTGAAACTAGGTGGTGCGACCGAGGGAGGTAAGGTCGCCGGACGGTCAATTTCACGCATACCTCTCCCTATCGTCATACTAAAGAACAAAGTGTCAGTGTGTGTAGACAATGTCAAAATGGATGCTTGGTTGACACTGGTGCCGCTGTGTCATTTATAAGCCTTCCATTTAAGAACTGTCTTCGACAGAAAGTTAGGTTTGCGTGGGACAAAAACACTACTTTTTGTGGAGTTGGGGTGAAAGTTTAGTTCCGGTTGTCCTCTGCTCAGTTTCAGTTGTAATTGGTGACGAGTGCTATAGGACAGAATTCGTTGTATAGAGACGTGCCACGCATGACATTATCTTGGGTGTTGACTTTTTTGCGGGAGTGTGGTGCGACTTTAGATTTTAGTGCAGGTGAAATTTGTTTGCAGCCGAACATTATCCTGCATTAGTAGATAACCTGTCTCAGAGTCATCAAGGAGTCCTTGCCCTGAAAGAAGATGTGCTGCGGCCTGCGATGACGGCGACGCTTCTCCCCGTGAAGTCATCTGAATCCTTAATGGGTAAGCATTCATTAGTCATCGAGCCGGGTGTCTCGAACGGAGCGAAACAATATTTTGGTGCCGCGCTCCATTGTGGAGGCCGAGGATGGTCGCGCATACTTCCCTGCTGTGAACGCGTCAGAAGAGCCTTTTCGTCTTCCTTCTTGTTAGACACTAGCGAGATTTGAGAATTAGACTCATACCGTTTTAATTATTTCCTATTGCAGAGGAGCCGCGAAAGACGTTCGCGAATTGTGCTGAGTTTGTGGGCATGGTCAACAAATCGCTCCCATCTAGTGAACGTCGTATTCTGCAAGACATTTTGACAACTCATGCCCAAGTGATAGACTTTGCCACAAACGGATCGGGTAGCCATTTCCCGGCTTCTCGGCTACAAATTAACAAACGAAACGCACCCCATTTCACCAAATACCTTACAGAGTATCCCAGGCAGAGCGCAAGATAATTCAAGAACAGGTGGACGAAATGCTGCAAAAAGAAATCATCCGAGACCCTTCCAGTCCGTGGGCCGCACCTGTGATCCTAGTGCGAAAAAAAGAGAATTCTTGTTGATTTTGTGTAGACTACTGTCGTTTGAATGCGGTACCAAAGAAAGACGTATACCCGTTACCTCACATTGATGACGCTGTCGATTGTCTGCATTCGGCGTCATATTTCTCCTCTGTTGATTTGCGAGCGGGCTATTGGCAAATTCCTCTACTTCCATTTTACCGTGAGAAGACTGCTTTTGTAACACCAGATGTTTTATACGAATTTATTGTACTGCCCTTTGGATTGGGCAACGCACCCACGACGTTCGAGCGATTTATGGACACTATCCTTCTTGGCCTCAAATGAGAAACATGCATGTGTTACCTTGATGATGTTATCATTTTTGAACAGACCTTGCAGGACCCCAATGAGAGGCTCCATAAAGATCTTGAATGCATTGGCAAAGCAGGTCTCATTTTGAATTGGAAGAAGGGCTATTTTCGAAAGCGACGAGCTTCTGTTCTTCGATTCGTCGTCAAAGAGGGTGGTATCAGGCCGGATCCGCAGAAGATTGCTGCAGTACGCGACTTCGAAGCTCCACACCTCCTGAAAAGCCTTCGGAGCTTTCTTGGCCTCTCTTCTTATTTTCGTCACTTCATTGCTAGTTCTGCGCAACTTGCCCGCCCCCTTATTTCTCTACTACACAAGATTTCGCATTTTGTGTGGACCCCAAAGTGCGAATCCTCTTTCAGTCTGCTCAAGTCTTCCCTAACTTCAGCAGTACTGCTGCGCCACTTCGACCCTTCTGCTGCGACGGAAGTTCACACTGACGCCAGTGGCATCAGTCTTGGGGCGGTGCTTGTGCAGCTGCATAGTGGGGCTTAGCACGTTGTTGCATATTCTAGCCGCACGTTGACAAAATGTGAACGGAACTACAGAGTTACCGAATTGGAGTGCCTCGCAGTTGTGTTCGCTGTGCACAAGTTCCGACCATACCTATATGGACGCTACTTTATCATAGTTACTGACCATCATTCGCTATGCCGGCTCATCGGACTTAGCGATCCATCTGTTCGTCTGGCACCGGGACATTACGCCTACGAGAATAGAACTTTGGTGTCGCGTAAAATAGTGAATGACATCACAGGGATGCAGACTGCTTGTCACAGCACCCATTTCCGACTTCCGTTAACGACGAAGCCAGCTTCTACAGGTGTTTAGCCTCAATCGCGTCGACGTTTCCTAGTGTGGCGACCTTTAGGCGAGAACAATGCAACGACTGGTCACTACAACCTCTTATACAGGAGGCAGAAGGAAGAGCAGAGTCAACGCAGTTTACTGTAGAAGACGGTGTTTTGTTCAAGAAGGACTACTCAGTTGATGGTGCTGTCCTTTTTTTGGTCGTCCCAAAAATTCTCTCTGCACAAGTTTTGCATGCCATGCATGATGACATTACCTCTGGACATCTAGGCTTCTGCCGTACCCTGCACTGACTTCGCCAGCGTTTTTATTGGCCGCAAATTTATAAGACAACCAGGCAACACGTTGCGACACGTGAACAATGCCAACGACTTAAGGTACGCACCACCACGCTGGCCGGGCCTTTACAACCCGTCAAGCAACCTACTTCACCTTTTGAAAAGATTAGAAAGATTGACCTGTACAGTCCTTTTCCAAATACCGTAGAGGACTGCTGCTGGGATATCGTCTGCGTTGACTATCTCACCAGATACGCGGAGACCGCTGCTCTCGCTACCGCAAAGGCTGGTGATGTTTCGTCATTTCTTTTGCATTCCGTTATTCTTCGCCATGGCGCACCCTGTGTTATTATAAGTGATCGGGGTCGGCAATTCACTGCTGATGTCCTGGAAGAAATACTCCGAATTTGTGGTTCACACTACCGACACTCGACACCGTATTATTCGCAGACCAACCGTCTCAGCGAATGCACCAACTGCACCTTGACAGCAATGCTGTCCATGTACGTCTCGTCTGACCATCGCAACTGGGATGCAGTGCTACCGTATGTGACGTACGCTTATAACACTGCAAATCTTGACGTTACCGGCTATTCTGCTTTCTATTTACTCTATGCAATAACTTCTCATGTTTTCCTAGACACCATTTTCTCATTTTGTCCCAACGACGATTCGTCTGTTTCCCAGATACTATGCCGCGCCGAAGACGCCCGTCGTATAGCCCGCTTACTATAGAAGAACACTATACTAAGAACACTACGATCTGCATCATCGTGCAGTTGCTTACTCCTCTGGAGACTACGTCTCGCTTTGGACACCTTTTCGCAAGTGAAGATTATATGAGAAGATTTTCTGCAAGTACGATGGCCAATTCGTCGTCTTAGACCGACTGAATGAAGTGAATTACGTCGTCACCAAAGTCTCGATGGAAACCGCCGATACCGGAAGACACTAGTTGTTCACGTGGCTCACCTGAAGCGCTTCCATCTTCGATCTGCCTAATTTTCGCGAGGACGTGAATCGTTTGCCCGGGGTGAATTATGACGTCGCGCAGCGGCTTACTGAGAAACAGCAGAAGCAGAAGAGGAAGCAGAGGAAGCGAGGCGCGCGCAGACTGATCTGAGTTTGAGTCGTGTGCAGCCGTCCTGCATTCGAAGTTAGCCTGTAATAAAACCATTTCACCGTTACAATATTGGCGACCTCTGTAGAGATAAAATAACAATAGACACTCGTGGCCCGCCGAAGATAGCGGTATTATCCCCATTCCTATCCATTACATCTATGCGAGGCCTCCCGCCTCGCCTCAACGCCATTCCACAATTCGACACTCCCTGTATGCAGACGACATTACTATCTGGACACGTTGCGGGTCGGACGGGGACATCGAGACCTCCCTTCAAATGGCAATTGACATTATCCAGGCCATTGTCCAAACCAATAGTCTTTCTTGCTCGCCGACGAAATTATACTTACTGATCTTCACAGACAGGACGGTATGCCGGCCCATCCAAGACTTACCTCAACCGATCATGCTTCACCTAGAAAAGAATCCCACACCTCTAGTCCTGATCATCCGTGTCCTCGGTGTGATGGTGCAGAATACCACCCAAAAGATAGAAGCTATCAAACATGTCCAGGCTACCCCCCATCAGACAAACGACGTCATTGGGCGCATTGCGACTCGCCGCCGAGGCATTAAAGATGAGAAACTTTGTAGGATAACCCAGGTTTTTATAATTAGCCGCATTGTTTATGCCTTCTCTTACTACCACAAACACGAGAAGAATGTGGAAGCAGTAGAAAGCTTAATACGTTCCGTGTATAAGGCAGCGCTAGGACTGTACCACTATGCTCGTACACAGCGACGGCTCCACCTTGGTGTCTACAACACTCTTGCAGAACTGTTGTGTTGGCTGTAGGAAGAAGGAAAAAGAAATGCACGGGCCTGCACTGGCTCTGTAGCTGAGTCGCCTACGCGGCCTTGTGTGGACAGAAGAAAGTAGAGAAGAAAAAAAGAAGAAAAATAAAGATACGCGCCACAGCAGCCGTCGTCCTCCACCGAAGCAATGGTGAGTGCAACTACGGCCTACAACAGATAAAAATTGGTGGCGGCTAGCCACCGCTGCAAGCGGCGTTGACCTACCGTCCCAGCCCAGTACGGCCGGGAACAGCCACCCTTCACCCCAACTCATCGAAGCACATAAAACCGCCCAAATTCACCGACTCTCACGCATCATGTATGGTTGCCCGAAACTTGACCGCCTACACGTAAATTCTATCGGGGATACATATCACCCACCATACCACCGGGGAAACATATCACCCATATCACATATCACCCAACATATCATCCGGGGATACATATCACCCTTTCCTATAGGAATCTACAGCCGCCTCACTGTTAAACCCATTCCCGAGAAAATGCTGACATGGCGCCACGACGCACGCCGTCGAATCAAGGCCGAGACACTTGACACCACTTACCTTACAGATGACCACGCACGCTACGTGGATGCAGCGAGGTGACAATCTCCATGTCACAGGCGTAGCCAAGCTCAACACTTGTTACTGCTGCCACGGTTAGAGCCCCTCTCCACCGCGGTGGAGGAAACTGCGATCGCGTTGGCCATCGCCGACCCGCGTACGCACATAGTCCTTGTAACTTTAAACGGGCGATTCGAAATTATTCGAAAGGCCTTTTCTGTCCAACCACCGCACACACATTCCGCGGCAGCAATCCCGATTATAAAATCCACTTAGTTTGGGTACCCGCCCACGCGGGAAGCTCTGGGAACGAAGGAATCGGCCGACTAGCTCGAGGTCTAACAAACCGGGAGAAAAGCTCCGCGGATGCAGAGGCCTTACTTTTGCCAAAATCACTAACCTACACAGAGACACGAGACGACGCTTCCCGCCTCCCCATCTTGACCTTGACAGAGCGCAGGCCCCTATGCTGCTGAAACTTCAAATTCTATTCTCAGTTTTCGAGATTGGCACTGATTACAGACGAGTACTACAATCCTATTTGCCCCAATTGCGACTGTGCAGTAACGGCCACGTTGACACACACCCTTTGGAGATTTAGGGGAAGACCATCCCCTCGTACTACCAGCTCCTTACGAGGAGAGCTGGGACCAACTTCTTACGTGCTCAGTCAAGACGACGCAGCTGGCGCTTGTCCCGTGAGCCCAGAGTGTCGCCCCCACCTGGGGGCCACGCCAGGCCGACATGCCTCAAAGATTACTCTTGGCAATAAAAGTTGCTTCTCTCTTTCTTTCTCTACCTACGGCACTTCAATCTACCTCTCTTCTTTCATTCCGATCTTCCTTCCTTTATGGCCTGCTAGTCCGCCGAGAATTGCCATATACTGCGCCTTCCCCTTCCTGTCAATCAGTTAGAAACGCCGCTGATGCCTGCATTACTACCACTTCCGAGACATTATGGTCTTATTCTGTTTGCAGTTTGGTTTGGTGTTCGTGGAAAAGGCGCTGCACGAACGCCTGATCAGACGCCCGGCGGGGTGAGCCTCCTATGTGCATGGAATGGAATGGAAAAAACTTTATTTTCTACAGATTGTATTAGTTTATGACGGTTGCTGGTCACTTGAGCGCCGTGGTGAATCATCAATTCAGGATGCCGCACTTTACTTCTGCCATGCATAAATAGACTTATGACTTCAAGACCAGTCGTGATGGTACATCGCGTGCACCTTGTCGAACACAACCAGCATTCTATTAAATGCGTCAAAGTTGGTTTGGCGCATTAGTAGTTGCGCCAAGTGGTTAACCGTTTTATGCTCTTTGGTGATACGGAGGACCCATTATTACGAACTTTGTGGCAGGTTAGGTTTAACAAAAAGTTGCCAAATTTGTTGTAAGTACTGTGAGGATGCAAGAGTTGATTTTTGAAATCCTTAAAGTGCACATGTCATGTCGTGTATTGCAAGCGTAATTTTCTTGTGAACATTTATCAGCAATGACGCGATAGGAACGTTATAAGGAATTGTGCTATGTCCTTCTCCCGATCATAGTGTAAAGATCGTTGTACTGTGCAGGTCCATGGAATGCAGTCCTTAAACGAGTAACAAATATGCCGGTAGAAGGAGGAGCAAAAATTGGGGCAATCCCTATTTCATATGCCGCAAACCGGAACCTGTCGGACAGGTTTTCCTAGACTGTTGGGAAGCCTTTTCTTCTGGGACATTCTACAACGAAAAATTAAAAAAGACCTACACGCGGATGCGTTCGAATACGATTTTTACCAATTGAAGGTGATGATGGGCTACCGCTGGACATGATGATATTATTGGACTTGCACAGTATCTGGCGATCCGAAATGGCTTTCAGGCTTGGAGACATTGGTACTTGGAATACACGGCAGTATTTTCACGAAGCCGTTACGAGTATTATTGATGTTTTTGAGACCCGAGACGAAGTGCTTGGGTGGCTTCCGAGAATGAAAGCGTTGCTGCACATAATAATATTAATAATAATAATAATAATAATAATAATAATAATAATAATAATAATATAGGTTCATAGGAAGGGAAAGGCGCAGTATCTGTCACACTTGCTATGTGGACACCTGAAATGCGCCATAAGGGAAGGGATGAAGGTGGGAGTGAAAGTGAAAAGAGAGAAAGGGGAGCCGTAGTGGAGGGCTACGGAGTAATTTCGACCACCTGAGGATCTTTAACGTGCGCTGACATCGCACAGCACACGGACGCCACTTCGTTTCGCCTCCATCGAAACGCAGCCGCCTGATATGTAATCGAGAACGCAGCCTGAAATCGCGTGGTTTTAACCCACAGTTGTGTTCGTGGAGTAACGTTTTTTATGTGTAAAACCATATTATACTTCTAGCATTAAAGAAAAAAATGTGGTGAAGTTGCTTAAAGCTCTAGGCTGGGGATCCTTGGGATGGAAATTCGATTCTTGGTGAAGTCAAGATTTATTTTTAACTATCTGCCCATTCAGTTACAGAGCAGCGGAGGCGTAGCGGTAGAACATCCGCCTCGCATGCAAGAGGACCGGGGTTCAAATCTCGGTGACGCGCAGTTCTCCACCGGATTAAAAAAAAAAGTCCGCGTGTCGATGGAATTGCATAAACAGGTTTGGGGTGCGACCTGATGCCGATGAACACCTCCGGCAACGCACTCCCTCACCAGAACAGGAGTTGGCCACCATGGTGCAGTAATTGGCCGCAACCTCTCATGATAAGCTCCACAATACCCCGGCCCTCAGTCACCAGCGGCTGCAGAGCAACTGACCACGGCGGCGGTCAGACCTGTGACGCAGCAGGGGGTGCTAAGAATACCTGGCTCCGCTGGACAGGCCGCCATTGGAAACTGACCGTGGCAACGTTTAATGCTAGAATCCTAGCTAGTGAAGCTAGTTTAGCAGTGCTCTTAAAGAAACTAGAGGGTATAAAATGGAATGTCATAGGGCTTAGTGAGGTTAGGAGGCCGAATGAGACATATACTGTGCTGAAGGATGGGCATGTACTGTGTTATCGAGGTTTACCGGAGAGGCGAGAACTAGGAGTAGGCTTCCTTGTCAATAAATATATAGCGGGTAATATAAATGAACTCTATAGTATTAATGAAAGGGTGGCAGGCATCGTAATTACGCTTAATAAGTGGTATAATCTGAAGGTTGTACAGGCCTATGCACCTACATGTAGTTCCGATGGCCAGGCAGTTGAAAGCTTCTACGAAGATGTAGAATCGGCAATGCGAAAAGTAAAGACGCAGTATACTGTACTAATGGGCGACTTCAATGCCAAGGTAGGGAAATAGCAGGCAGGAGACAAGGCAGTAGGTGACTATGGCATTGGTTCTAGGAATAGCAGGAGGGAGTTACTAGTTGAGTTTGCAGAGCGCAATAACTTACGAATCATGAATACCTTCTTCAGCAAACGGAAGAACCGGAAATGGACATGGAAAAGTCTGAAAGGGGAGACTAACAATGAAATCGACATTAACAATTAAATCGACTTCATAATGTGTTCTACCCCCGCCATTATGCAAGATGTAGAGGTAATCGGGAAAGTGCGATGCAGTGACCACAAGATGGTGCGGTCCCGAATTAGCCTACATCTGAAGAAGGAACGCAACAGATTAGTAAAAAAGGGACCCATCAACGAATTACCGGTGAGGGGGAGGGCAGAAGAGTTCAGGATCTCGCTACAGAATAGGTATTCAGCTCCAACCCAGGATGGTGACATTTCCCTAGAAGCAAGGAACAATAATTTCAGAGATATCATTACTGAGTGCGCGGTAGAAGTAGGCGGTAGGATAGTTAGAGAGGATACCGGTAAGCTGTCTAAGGAGACGAAAGATTTGATTAAGAAACGCCAGAGTATGATAGCTTCCAACCCAACAGACCAGATAGAATTGGCGGATATATCAAAGCTAATCAATAAACGCAAGGTGGCCGATATAATGAACTATAAAATGGACAAAATTGAGTATGCTGCAGTAAAAAGAAATTAGGCATAGGCAAAAACCAGATGTATGCGATAAGGGACAAGGCGGGCAACATCATCACGAATATGGACTTACAGTAGCCAAAGTATTCAGGACCGTAATGAGATCGGCGGTAGGGAAACACAGTCAGACGTTCCATCAAGAACGAAGGACGAGGCCAAGAAAGCATTAGAAACTATGGAAAGGGGGAAATCAGCTGGAGAGGATCAGATAACTACAGATTTGCTGAAGGACGGGGGGGGGGGGGGGTATATCGTGCTAGAAAAACTGGCCAACCTGTATACGCAGTGCCTGGTGTTATCGACGGTATCGGTACCATGGAAGAATGCAAACATTATCCTTATCCATAAGAATGGGGACTTTAAGGACCTTACAAATTACAGACCAATCAGCTTACTGTCTGTTACGTATAAGGTATTTACTAAGGTAATCGCTAATATAATCATCACAACCTTAGACTTCAATCAAGCAAAGGATCAAGCAGGGTTTCGGAAACGGTACTCTACTATTGGTCATATCCATACCATCAATCAGGGAATAGAAAAATGCTCGGAATATAACCAGCCCTTATACATAGCATTCATTGATTACGAAAAAGCATTTGACCTAGTTGAAACCTCGGCGGAGATGCAGGCATTGCGAAATCAGGGGGTAGACAAGCTGTACATGAAAGTGCTGGAAGATATATATAGTGGCTGCACAGCAACCATAATTCTGCATAAAAAAATTAACAAAATTCCCATAATGAAAGGTGTTAGGCAAGGAGACACAATCTCCCCAGTACTATTCACAGCTTGCTTGGAGGAAGTATTAAGAGACTTGGAATGGGAGAAGTTAGGGAAGGGTAGATGGAGAATACCTCAGTAATCTGCGATTTGCTGATGACATTGCCTTGCTAAGCAACTCGGGGGATGAACTGCAAATAATGATTGATGACCTAGACAGGAAAAGTAGAAAGGTAGGCTTGAAAATAAATATGCAGAAGACTAAGGTAATGTTCAACAGCCTCGGGAAGAAACAGCAGTTTACATTAGGTAGCGAAGTACTGGAAGTAGTAGGCGAATATGTCTACTTAGGACAAGTAGTAACCGCAGATCCGGACCACGAAAAGGAAATAACAAGAAGAATAAGATTGGGATGGAGCGCATTTGGCAAGCACTCCCAGATTATGTCTAGCAGGTTACCGGTATTGCTAAAGAGGAAAGTATATAACAGTTGCATCTTACCTATACTCACCTATGGCGCTGAAACGTGGTGGCTAACCAAGAGAGTTGTGCTTAAGTTGAGGACAACCCAGAGGGCTATGGAACGAAAAATGGTAGGGGTAACATTAAGAGATAGGAAGCGTGCAGAGTGGGTCAAAGAAATAACTCAAATTACCGACATTCTAGCGAAAATTAAGAAGAAAAAAAATGCACATGGGCAGGACATGTAGTGCGAAGAGAGGATAACCGATGGTCGCTTAGGCTAACAAACTGGATTCCAAGGGAAGGAAAGCGTAGCAGGGGGCGGCAGAAAGTTATGTGGGCGGATGAGATTAAGAAGTTCGCAGGGGTCAAGTGAATGCAGCTAGCACAGGACCGGGTTAAGTGGAGAAATATGGGAGAGGCCTTCGCCCTGCAGTGGGTATAGTCAGGCTGATGATGATGATGATGATGATGAACTATCTCGCTCATATTAACAAGCCAATTAACGTCACCAGGTCGTGACGCCCCATCTCGCGACATCCCGCCGAGTCTCGCAAACGATTACGACAATTCTAGCGAATGGACGACAGTATGAGTCAATAAAGGCTTTTGCCTTAACATTGAGAAGAAAGGAAGAATATTATGAGGGAGAGAGAATGCCGTGCGTTGAAACAGCCGCCGTCCGCCACCGAAGCTGTGTCGGCTCCCCAGCCGGTGGTAGAGGAGCCCCCGCCGTTCACCGCGGGAGCCTACTGTTCCCAGCCCCGTAGATCCAGGAGTAGTTACCCTTTGTACGTTGAAGGCTCCGCCTTCTAGAATACGGGTTCGCGACCGATGGTCTCGCCCGGCGAGTGAAAACCAAGTCTTTCTTAAAAACACCGGTTTATTCCGGATCAACAGAAAAGTATAAAATAGAAAAGAAACAGCATTGGTCAAAACTGCGCTGGACACATGCCATCGAAGTTCGCGACAATGGACTATGCAGAATAAAACGGAACATGGGTAAGGGCTTCACCGCGACAACACAAAACACACTGCGGCGCGGATAGGGCGAGTAATAGGGCCAAAGCTTTGATCACGGTACACAAACATTGCTACTCGCATGGCAGCACTCACGCTAACACGTTCCTAAGACTTCCTTGAAGGCGCCGCTTCCGTCTTCGCCTCGCAGGACTCCGCTCCGCCGTCCGTGTACATCCCGCCGGCTTGGGACGCTGCCACGCCGCCCTTCTCTGGCCGGCCGCCCGACGAAAAAGCCCCGAGCCCTGCTTCCAACGTGCTTATCTACCCTCTGTCTCGCGCCGATAACATGCCGCCCCCGCTCTGGGCAGCTCGCTCATGCGTACTCGCGCTGCCCGGGCGGACACCAACACAAACAGAAAAAAGCGCGCGCGGTTCGGAACGCTAAAAGGGGCTGTGGGGCCCCACAACGTTGATCACCAGGCGATCGAAGTTACCACGAAGCCCTCCACTACGGCACCCATTTCACTCCTGCCGCTTTCACATCAATCTTTCTCACTTCCTTCATCTCGCTGTAGTGTCCACAGAACCGGGTTCGAACCCGACCTCGGCGGCTGCGTTCGATGGAGGAGAAATGAAGAGGCGTCCATGTGCTGTGCGATGTCAGCGCACGTTAAAGATCCACAGGTGGTCGAAACTACTCTGTAGTTCTCACTACGGTTCCTCTTTCTCTCTTTCCACATTCACTCTCACCTTCCTTCCTTACCTCACGGCGCGGTTGAGGTGCCCACAAAAAACAAGTGTCAGTAACTGCGCCTTTCCCTTCCTATAAATCAATCACAGAACAGGTAGGACGCCTGACTACTGTGCCAGACTACCCGGGTTCGAACCCTACCTCGGCGACTGCGTTTCGATGGAGACGGAACGAAGAGGCGCCCGTGTTCTGTGAGATGTCGGCGCACGGTAAAGATCCCAGGTGGTAGAAATTACTCCGTAGCCCTCTACTAAGGCTCCCCTTTATCTCTACTTCACTGCCATCTTCCTCTTGTCCCTTACATCGCGGTTGAGGTGTCCACAGAAAACAAGTGAGACAGTTACCGTGCCTTTCCCTTCCTATAAATCAATCACAGAACATGTCTGACAGGCAATGCGCATTTACTTTTGTTGCGGAAGCAACGCGATGCTAGTCGCTGATCCTATCCGCGGATCCTATGATGACCCAAACTGCGCATGAGCGAGGAGCGATTGATCTCACACGAGGCACAGCTGGAGAGTCGCGTCGCAGTAGCCGCCGACTCCTCCGCTGTGCGGGTGACTCACGTTCCGCAGTCGCCACACCAGCTGCGTATGCGCCAAGTGGGAGTGACGTGACACAGTGCACAGCTAGCGCCTGGAAACCGCCGACTCTGGGGCGCGGTGACTCAGAGATGCCGCTGCCTCCGTGTTCGCCGCAGATGTTGCTTCCGCAATTCTGTTCGGGATGGCCATTGGTCAAACCATAGCCAATTTGTTTTTATTGCGAAAGCAATAGTGCTAGCTATTTTCTGCCGTCGGTGGAGCTCGTTCCTTCGCTCCGGCGCACCACGTGACAGCGTGACGTCACTACCAGACGAGAGCAGGGGCCCCAACTCGTCTCTTCGGCCGTAGTCGTTCCTTCGCTCGGCGCGGCGGCTACCACTTGACGGCCTCCTCGGCCCGCCGCGTGAGGGCGCTCGCTAGGAGAGGATAAACGGGGCGCCGCAGGCGCGCTCCGCTTAGTTATGTCTGAGGAGTTGTACAAGGCGCCGCTGGAGCGACGTGCTGTGCGCAAACGCCGGCGCCATGCCGAGGAAGCAGATGAAGAAAGGCAAGAGCGGTTGGCTAAGCAACGCGCCTATGCCACAGAATGGCGAGCCCGGCGGCGTTCTACAAGTTCCGTAAGCAAGAGTAGTTTTATGAACTCTCTGAATGCCGAAGAATCGTCTATGAGTAGTGCAGAGCGAGAGTACTACCCAATGGGGTAGCAGTTTAGACTGTGTGATGTATGGACATTCGGACGACTATGTATTTACCAGTGTTCAGACCAAGAGTCGCTACTTTATGGACCACCAAAGCATGTTCATTGGAATAAACAAACAGTAGAAACTATGCTGTGTCCAGAGTAAGTCCTTTAGTTGCACAACAGGCGAAGCCATCGTAAATCAACAGCAGAGCCAAGCGCAGCCAGGGAGGTATGGCTTTTGCAATCTCAGGCTTAGCTAGAGCTAAGCTACAGCAAATTTTTTTCTATGGGCCAAATATTACTTTTATTTTCTTCCATGCATTAGTTAGTAAACTACATCAACCATTTCCGTGCACATCTTTTCCTAATGGTCTATCCTCTGGTATCATGCTTTTTCCAATATACCAAAATGTATCCTCATTACAGCGCCGACAAAGGCATGTCCACGCGAAACCCAGCTTAGCTTCGGAGCTGGATAAGAGGGAGAATTACGACGCAGCGTAACGCTGGAATAGGCGCCAAAGAACTGCTCCGAAATTCCGAGGAAACTGTGGAATCTGCACTGCAGAAATTCCAAAACCTAAGCGTCACTGGTGCACACGGTGCAACACGTCTGCTCGCATTATCATTACCAACTAAATGCACCGTAATTATTATTGCTAATGTCATCAGTGCCATTATCACTAATTGCAGCTACGGTCATCCCCTGAGTAACAAGAAGATTTATTCTGGGCCTTTCACGATCCCGGGCGTGGAGCAGTTAGTTAAAGCGCTAGCGTGGGGTTCCAAAAGAAGGTGGTACGTTACCTATTGGAAAGTATTTATTTTATTTATTTATTGAAGGAGCTGGTTGAAGGGCACAACGCCGAGGGCGACGTCGTGAAACGCTGGAACGGGCTCCAAAGAGCCGTGCTCTAGAAACATGGCGTGGGCCTGCCAGCGAAATGATACTATCACTGTTGATAACCAGCCAATGCTGGAGAAGTGGGAGGCAGCTCTGACCAGCTCGGACGCAGGGAGTAGAAAAGAACTCGTCTAAAGAGCACGGATAGCAGCCTACGACAGTGGGGTTGCCTATTAAAAATTTGGAGGACACTTAAGCTTCGCCTTCAAGAGTGGAACGCGATAGCGTTATTGCACCTCGTTTGCACCGCCCACTCATTCGCTCGGTATGCTATTGTCACACAAAGACATAGTTTTCATACTCAACACTTCTAAGTGTACTGTACAACTTTTTTCTAATTATTTGTTCAAACAAGTGCTCCTCACAATCTACATTATCGCACTGTGTTGGGCACACTACAACGTTTCTTGCTCCCGTGTTCCTTTAGCGTCACACGCACTGAGTATGTCGGTCAGTCACACATCGCAGGGGACGCTTTCCCAGCAGAAGCGCTACGGCGCAGCGATCAAATCAGATGCGTCCGGCATCAGACGCTGCACCTAGCAATCGCGCTGTGAGCGGAAAGAGGAGCCGCGTCGCCTAAACACCACTGATCGAGTGACGCACGCTGGATGTTGGAAGGGGAGAGAGCGAGAAAACTTATTAAACGCAAGGGTATTGGGCCATCCTCGAACCGGTACCCGCGCGGCCCGAAGGGGAGAAGTGGGTGAGCGAAGATAGTGATCTAAAGAAAGGAAAGATGCTTGATTCTACAACCCATGAGGGTGCACGGCGAAACTTTAGGGGCGAGTGGCGCGCCACGTGTCGGGGCAGAGCCGCACATTGCGAGGAGGGGTTCTTCTGTGTTTGCTGCAAGATAGCTCTGCATGTGCGCAGAACGCAGTAGAAATGTAGCCGAAACGTACTTCGCTACTCGTGTAACTCCGGCTTTTGTAAGTAACATGCTCATAATTACCGATATACACCGCAGTATAACGTTCTACGGCACGTTTCTAAGGCAACACCGCATTCACTAGAAGCGCTTTTGTGCCGCTTTCAAGCGTCGAACTCGTGGCCAAGTGGTAGCGTCTCCGTCTCACACTCCGGAGACCCTGGTTCGATTCCCACCCAGCCCATCTTGGAAGTTGCTTTTTATTTATGAAGTGCATGCCGGGATTTATCGCTCACGGCCAACGCGGCCGACAACACCTGCTTTTCTGCGACACGAGCTTCTTAACGCTACCGCGTTAAAACTCGAATGGCCGCTACAACCTCCTAAACATTTCAATTAAAATATTTTCGCTCTACCAACCAGAACCTTAATGAGAAATAAGGTATAGGGATTTGTGGTTGGGGTCCCCATTGCTCCTGCTAACAGTGTGCGTGGCCCTAAGGCTCATAAGGCCTCATATGTGGGAGCCTCTGGCAGCGCCATCTACTAACATTTTTATTGCGAAATACAGCCACCTTCGCTATATATGGTATATTTGTTCGCTATATCAGTTAGTAGATGCAATAATGTGGCGGTTATGCGCTGCAAATGCACACCTCATTTATAAGGTGAACGCTTTTATAGAATCATTGTCCGTCCGCGAGAAGTGTCGCATTTCTTCCCGGAATTTTGTGGCATTCCGCTAGATTGTAACGTCATAATCTGGTGAAACCTGGGCCAATACTGGACATGATGTCATGACCGTATGCGAGGTGAACATGACGTCACATCCGGTAACGTATAGTACTGAAAAATTCGTCTGGCTTAGCTTATGGTTAAGCCTAGGATGCGAAGCATACTAGCCTAAAAAATTAAACATTGCGTGGCTATACCTGGTTAGCCATTCATAGACAAGACATTACCTGGCTATACCTGGTCAGCCATTTCATAGACAAGAACAATTCATGTGTTACTCTGCTTCTTCCTTTATTTTTCTCAAACCAATAAATACACTGATGATCAGTCTTCAGCACGCATTTTCCGTTTGGTAGCATTTTGCCGCTCGAACCGAGTAGAAGTACTCGAAGCTTCATCCTTCACCTCAGCATCGGTTGTCGAACGCTGCCGTCTAGCTGTATACTGTCACGGCCACTCGATGGAAGCGCACTAGGTGCGGCCTGCTACGTCGCCCGAAACCGGCGGGAGGCGCCTACTTCCAGTCGCCACCGCCGCGGCGCCACCGTTCGAGGACAGCCGCGCGCGGAGAGCTGCGCCTGGCTGCGCTTTGAGGGAGGCGTCGGCGTTGTAGAAGTCTTTTATTTTAAGAATATAAGAGCTCCGCTTCACACAATTTGGCAACAAGAATTAGTATATACTGTCATGCCTAGTGTGACCATGTCAGCACTTGGCACTTGCTTGGCAAGGATGTATACTGGAGTGTACCCCGAAAAACTTTTAGTGATGGTGGTTCAAGGCCTCTCGATTGGAGAGCTCGCATTACCATGAGGTTGCATTCGGATCTAGTTGTTCGTCACATTAAAATGTGACCCGGCTGTGAACAATTCGAAACTGTTCAGCTGCCATGGTAGCCTAATGCATAACAATTTGATTAACTATGTTGCGAATTCCGTGTGTCATTTTCACACCAATTACTCATTCCTGCATGCAGCTTTTAACACAAATTGATGTCAACCTGTTCTAAGTTGCCAGCGCTATCCAATAAAAAAATGTCCTACTATGAGCAACCTCTGTGAAAATGCGACATGTAACCAACCTTTCTATCTCATTGTGACAAATTTTACGGTGGAAATATGAAGATGTTTATTAGGTTAAATCTAGATTATAACCTGGGATCTTAAACTCAGTTGGAGACCTTAAACTTTGTACGCCAGAACGCTATCCGTCATGGCTTCCCGCATTTTGCATGACCGGACAAAGTGAGCGCGCTTGATAGAGCAGGTCTGCCTCAAGGTGCTACGTATATGCGCTGAATGTTTTTATTACTATATTTATTGGCTGCTCGCAAACCCATACAAATTTGCTGGTTCGTAATTTTCAATGGAAGAACGCCCATCTAGTGTTGCTGTTGTGAAACTCTTAGCTTTGATCCCAAGAATGTTCACGCGTCAGAGCGCAACTGCGGCCGAGATTCAGCGAGCAGTCGAGTACGCTTATTTAATGGCCATACATAAAAGGAATAAAATTACCAATCGCAGACGGAAAACCTTCCTTGAGAGAGGTTTATCCCATAACCATAAACATCGCTCCACTGTTGAGTTGACATTTTTAGCCCAGCTCGCTATCAGTGGGGGCAGCAACTTAACGATATCTTGCATAGCGCCTTAGCATGGGCACAATCATTGTTTTTATAGATTAGCTGCAGGTACTGTGTACAGTGAGAAAACAATGATGAAACCAAAAGTTCACACAGCTTGCTACTTCGCCGGACCTCTTTAGACTTCACCATCTTGTTAATGAAGGTGCTCGTAAGCTGACAAAGCTTGATTACTTCCTTTGCGGGGTACATCAAGCCTCCATTGTCCTTGGTTTCATTAACCTGAAACTGGTCCATTTGACTCATACTTCCTGCAACAAGCTCTTGCTTGACTGACATGTCGCCTCAAAACCATTACCAAATATCGCATAAATTAAGCAACAACCTGGTAGTGATAAACAAAACTTGATGTTCTTAAGGCTCCTTGAGGAGCCTCGTTAGAGTGCCCGCACTTTGCTACCTGCTTATTCACCGTATCCCGTAGTTGCTGCCTCTGTCGCATATCATTAGAATGCAGCCTTAAGCCACCGCATTATAGGAAATAGCGTCCTACACATAGCTATATAAAGCCCCTCTTCACCGAAGCCGTACGAACGTGCGCTATAGGAGTATAGTGTGCTTGACTTAGGATCTAAGGGTCCCGCTTTCAATAATTCTCATTTCACCCTTACATCTTATTGACTCTCTCTAGTTTGTCCGCTCCTGTTGCTGAACATGTTATGGGTTCTCATTGCGCCAAAGGTGTCTGGCCATACCACCAACTAAAGTGCCTCTTACCAGAGAGGTTTTTTTTTTCCGACTTTCCGCCGAGAGAGCAGGCGCCGGATTTTCTGTGGAACGTTGGCTTTTCATTTTATCGCTTCGGCTAAAACAGTCTCAACAGTATAAACAAATATTGTATGCACAGGCTCCTTTACTTGCAAGGCCACTCAGAATAGCGCGGCAAAATTGAGAAAAAATTGCATGCTTATATAAAAAAAAACCTTCGTATCTTTTTCTGATATGTTCTCACAACTTAACCTGCGAGAAAAACTTCTGGTGCTGCCTCATCGTCTTCATCTGCTTCACAACACATCGTTAAAAATCCTAGTTCACTGGCCAGCTCCCTGATAACTAAATAGGTTAAACAATGTTCCGGGAACACAGGAAAAGATGAAGACACAACTAGCGCGGTTGTGCCGTCTTCTTCTCCTGTGTTCCCCTCACGTTGTTTGCACGGGTAACATATAATTATTCACCAAGTCCAATCTGCTGTCCCTTGTAGCAAATTCAATGGCAGCTGTTAGGGCTATATGCTTCAGCATCTGGACTTTTTAACCTCAGCGCCGCTTTTATTTCAGAGGAAGCGGGTGCATTTCCACTTCTCGCTGCTGTCTTTGCCTGAAGCGATCTCAGCAGATGAAATTAGAGGGTCTCTTAGATGTCTCTTAAGCGGAGGATGGCAAAAGCCTACCCTTCTCCTATCATTTGCCTCTCATCGTTTGCCACAGTTCGTCATTTCAAGTCGTCGTTTGATATATTGGTCGTTTCTCAGTCATGATGAGTCTGCCTGCGTAGTCACTCATAACTAAGCAGGTTACTCATTTAGAATCAGCAGTGATCATTACATGTCGTCGTTTCACATATTGGTCATTTCGTAGTCATTAACAGTAATGATTAGTCATGCCTAGCTGTTATAGTCATTACCACACGTCGCTAAGCACTTTTACTCATTTCTAATCAATTGCGGTCATTACATGTCGTAGTTTGATATACTGATCATTACAAATAACTTTAGTCATTATTAACCATTATTAGTCATTAGCATTATTCATTACCTCTATCAATGTCTATTTATAACTTTTATTGATTACCTATTACCGTCAATCATTTTCATTCTTAATCTCCCTCCTTGTACGTCCGCTTTTGCGACTGGCAGACCAGTGCACAGATGCGACGCACAAATATTAGGCACAGCTTCTGCGCATAGATTTTCGCTCCATGAGCCTAGAACGGCTGTCGCCTTAAAAAATAAACGCATCCAGTGCTAACGTTAACGTGCTTGCATACGCGCACACAAAAAAGTATGCGTTTACCACGCAGACGCGAGGCGAACGCGCCCAGAAAGGAAGCAAACCGCGCGCTCAGAGCCGGCGACCCCGGCGGCGACGTGTCCTCGAAGAGTGGCGCCCTCAGCAAAAATAGCGGGCGCAACTGTAAACTCCCCAAGGACGCGCTTGCCCATTGACGGCGCCGCGACGCAGCAGGCCGCACGCAGTGCGCGTCCATCGAGCGGCCGTGATACTGTGCACGTCGCTTGGCAAGCCGTACTTCTCGTTCTTCTCCCGTTTCCGTGGCTGTTTGTAACTTGCACTTCGCGGTCTGGCGAGCCGCCCTCTTTCTGGCCGACATCTTGCTGCTCAACTGACTCAACGAGTGCGTCGCCTTTTATAGAATTGCGTGACGTCAGTATCTCCTAGCGGTAGCAGCGGGAGTTAGGCCGCCGGCGGAGGCTGCGCGTCCGCAAGTGAGCGCACGAGTTGAGCCCCAGCTTTCACAGCTGTTGTGACGTCATATCACGTGGTGCTCCGATGTAGGTCAAGTGGTGGCTACGCGGCAGCGCGCGGCGCAGCAAGGAAGAGCTCTGTTGTGCGTCTAGTAAGCTTCGCATAAAACTGACGTCATCATGTGGTCACATCAGATCATGACAGATGACACCCACTTGATTGAAGCATATACGAAGCGACCACGCTGGAGTCCGATCCAGGCGTCCATGCTGCACCTTTCCTTCGCGCTTATTCGAACGCCGCACAACACAGCATATAGGAGACACAATTAAACATAATTGAGCGGCCTTGTTCATTTGTCGCGAGCAAAGCTCTGAAATACGTCCCAGAAACGCTGTTTGAGCCGCAACGAGATGTCATGTCTTCTGAATTTCGTTTTAGAAAACGTGCACAAGAACACAGCTCTCGTTCCCTTTTTTTCTGCGACAGTAGACCTGTGTGCCAGCAATGAAAATTTCGGTTGCAATTGCTGCATTTTTTATGCATTTCGCGCAAACCTTTATTATGCATTTCTATACCTGCAGAGTTAAAAGATTTAGTTTGTAGTATGAGTAGTTACAGCGCTCCGTTGAGAATATTGAACCATATACGATCGTGTACACAATAGTTAGGGGGATGCTTATGATGCACCTGTATGTGAATGAAAAGTCATTTGCACGACATAAAAGGCATAGCACCTGTCAAAGTTTACCATGGACACCTGAACTGCAATATTATAAATGGTTTAGCAACATGGGAAGGGGCTCTCTTTCACATTTCAGAATCTTGAACGGGACTGCCTCCAGTTTTTAGACCTGAACATGTAGCTGGGAGATAGAAGTGTGTGCTGGCGCTACCTTGCTAGGGCCAAGAAAGATTTCTTACCGCTCAATTTGGCCCAGTCAAAAACGTTTGAGGGCTATTGCCGCCCTCTCTATGGAATCTACACTCCTCAAGTCGTGCTCTCACATGATGAGGCCGAGCTTCCAGGGTGGGGTGAGTAGACTGCGTAAAGCAGGGTTCTCAGACCATGTTTTGGTTGACATGACCGCGGGATTGCCACAAAAAATTAAAGGCAAGCCAAAGGGGCAACGTGGGAAAAATACCTTACGTGGAGCCAAGCCAGTGGTGATACCTTATATCCAAAAAATGTCCAAAAACTTAAAGCGAGTTAGCAACAAGTACGGAGGTCCATGGTCTTCTCCGACCCATGCAAATTGGCCAAGGTGTGCCCCAAGGTTACCAGCCGTGCTGAAAGAACATCTGGGTGTTAGAGGAAACACTCGAAGCCCTACGTAAGGTGTGCGATCGGAGTGGTCTCCTTTACGTGTGGCATGGTGTAATGCTACGTGTAAGCATGCTAGTGAACATAATAGGTCTTCAGGAAACGCATCAGATTCGTTCCGAAACCTACCCGCCCATTTCCGCTCTTGCTTTGATAAAAATTAAAAAAAAATTTGTGAACCACGAGTTGCAGAGATTAAAATTTTAACAAGAAGTAAAGACAGATTTGCTCGCGAGCTCGCATAAGCATTTTTATCAAAGAGAGCGGGGTAGATGTGTCAGCACGACTTCTACATCTTTATGTGAAAGTGAACATATATTGTGAAAAATACGAGATTAAGATAATGTTTTACCTGAGGGCATTTTTTCTGTTTGGTTTTTTTCGTCCTACCTTTCAGGACATGCGCAAACGTTCACCGTCTTCGGGATATATATCTGCACATGTATCTTTGAGTAAACGTAGTTGGTGTAAGCGCCTGTCCCGTTCGTCTTTGTGTGTGGTCACATCACACCACCTAGCCCAGCATGAGATACTGTTGAAGGAAGGATCGTGCATTTGAAGTGGAAAGAGCAGCCGTGGGTGAGGGCTGTGAAGTAATTTCGACCACTTGGGGATCTCTAAACAGGACCGACATCGCAGAGCACAGTGACGCCTTTTGGTTCACCTCCTCCAGAGGTACTAAGAACGGAGGCGCTAAGAACAGTAAGCAGGTTTGTTAACGACTGCACCATCGCATTGGGGCAAGGCTACGATAGCGTGGTTTTGGTTTGTAGGGTCCAACGTCCATGCCGGCTCGAGCTATGGAGACATGGTAGTTGAAGATTTGACTAGCGGGGACCATTTTGACGTAGCGTGCATTTTCGCTTTTGGGAGTTCAGGAGGCAGGGCTATTTTAGCCCTGGATCTGAAGGGCGCCTTTGACAACGTTAAACACAGTAGAATTCTGAAAAATTTAAACGCCACCAACTGCAGCGAGAAAACATTTACCTACTGGAATATGCGTCTGCAGTATGGGATCCGCATCAGCGGTACCTGATTGATAAATTAGAAGGTATACAAAACCGCGCAGCCAGATTTATATCAAGGCAATATTCCAGACATGCCAGCATAACACAGATAAAGAAACACATAGAACTCGAACCGCTACAGATAAGGCGCCAGAAGCAAAGGCTCAAACTTCTGTACTCAATATACACCGACACAACAGGCATTGATAAGGAAAAGTACCTAAAAACAGCCCACTATATTTCTAACAGGACAGACCACAGTTTTAAAATACGAGAAATGGCGTGTAAAACTAACTACAAAAAGTACTCATTTTTTCCACGTACTATTTCTGAATGGAACAGGTTGCCAGCTGATGTGAGTGCAGACCGAGATGTATATTTACGGCTAATCAATGATTTGTGATTTTACTGTTCCTTCAAACTATTATTGTTGACCGAATGCACTGTTGTTCCTCTTGTATTTCTTTTTAATTCATTACTCCTTTGTCTACCCCCCCCCCCCCCCCCCGCTTTTTTTGTTCTTTCTCTCATGTGATTTTTTTTTGTCACTTTAACGTTGTACCCACTCCCCTGCTATAATGCTTCGGCGCTGCAGGGTGTACTGTAAATAAATAATAAAATAAATATAAAAAACTTCCTAGAAAATCAGAAATCTTATATCAGATTGGGCAATGAAAAATTCGGACCCGTCGATATGGCAACCCGAGGAAAGCCTCAAGGAGCTATTATCTCTCCGCTGCTCTTTAACGTTGCCCTCATAGGCCTCCCAGAGAGGCTCAATGCTGGGGATGGCATACGCTACGCCATCTATGTGGACGACATTGCCATCTGGTCATTCCGGGGCAACCTAGGGCAGATGGAAAGGGCCCTCCAAGAGGCCGCTTCGGATCCAGAACAATACATACACATTTACGTAAACGGCATTCCGATACCAGAGGTGAACGCACTTCGGCTATTGGGATTACAAATTGATAAGCGGGGTAACAACGCCACAGCCATTAAAAAATTAAAGTCCACCTGCGAACAAATTAGTAGGATGAATGGCAGAATATCCGGCAAGCACGGTGGACTTCTTGAAAAAGAAACCATTCGCCTGGTTCAGTCGTTCGTCGATAGTAGTGTGGTGTACGGGGCGCCCTACCTCAAGCTGAGAAAGAGGAATCGTGGCACGCTCGACGCGATGACTTGGGCGGCGTTAAAAAAGGCTCTAGCACTTCCGGCCAGAGCGTCTACGGAGCGCCTGCTCTAACTTGGGATCCATATTGCAATAGGGGAGCTGATAGAGACACACAGAACAAGCCAAATTGCTAGGCTGTCGGTGACCAGCACCGGCAGGCCTGTCCTCCGAGACCTATTTCTAGGGCTTCCCCCAGCCACAAAAAACAGAGTGGACATCCCGGAAGTGTGGAAAAATACTTTGACTGTTAAGCCGCTCCCCAAAAACATGAATTGGGAGTATAATCAGGGGAGGCGTGAAGCCAGGGCAAAATTTATACAAAATAACTACGGCAGTTAGACAGGCACATATTACGTGGGTGCAGCGGGTCCCACGTAGGATGGTATATGCACCATTGCTGTTGTGCACGAAGGAAGGCAGGTGAACGGGTTCTCAGTAAAAACTAACGACGCGCTAATGTTGGAGGAAATGGCGGTTGCACTGGCCATTTTACCATTTTATTCATCCTCTCGAACTGAGAAAAAAAAATAAAAAAAGGAGAGGGAGCCCGGACCAGCAAAAGCTTTGCCAGGCTTAAAACCAATTAAATATAAATAAAAGAGAGCAGAGCTCGAGATAAAAAAAAAATCACTTTTTTAAAAAGCGAAAGAAAGTATTCTAAAACGAAAAAAAAACGAGGTTCATGTCACAAGGTGGTCCAAGCTGGCTTGATAAGAATAAAAGGAAAAACCCGGAAGGTAGCATCCATGCCTGCAAATGAAACAAAAACAGGAACCAGAACCAGAAAAGAAGGGAACAGCAGCAAAACAACAGTCATACAAAATGACAAATAACATGGAGAGAGAGGGAAAAAAGGGAGGCTGAAGTAGAAGAGTAAACAGGACAGTCCACATCAAACAAATAAAAAATCGGCTGAACAATAGAGAATTGCAGTTTCCTACGGCATTGTAATCGTTGGTCCACAAATTCACAAAGAGAGAAAAAGTACTAATTCTAGTAGCAGAAGAATCAAACATAAAAACTAAGAAAGTGCCGACACCACAGGCAAGAGGGAGGGGATGAGAAACAATTGCAGATACTAGACAAAGCCTCACGAGAAAAAAAAAACTATTAAATATAGTCTGAGGCGAATGGCGTCCGTCACTAAACCAGATTATATTACTGCAAAATACATGGGTAAGAGAAACGATGGAGGAAAATACATAAACAAAACCTACTGCACCACTCTACCGGACTTGCGTTCAACCGCAGCAGAAAAGGCAAAAAAAGTAAAATATTACTGAGCCGCCACCCACTGCGACGGAGTCTACATAATGTCGGACTCACAGCAGGCCTGCCGAAATTACATGCGGGATAGGATAGCGCCACTCGCCCGCAGAATATTATTGGCACATACGAAAAATTCAGATTCGGCTACTAGTAAAAAAAAGGTTATATGGCTGCCCGGTCACCAGGGGGTGGAGGAGAACGAGACCGTTCACACGGATGCCCGAGCGTTCCTCCCCGGGGTTCTTCTCAATCCTCCGGCTCTACCGAGGCAATCATACCAACCCCGCTCATAACCTATACGGACATTACAAATTATTCACGCCTCTGCAGGAGGGCACTCCGGGGACCCGCCAAAGGTCTCGACAGATCTCAGGAGTGCCACCTACACGGCTCCATACCGGATGTTTTCTAAATCCCGACGTACTAAAACACATGGACCTGACACCCACGGTAGGTACAAATTCTGCGGGCAGTATGCTGACTTAAACCACATGTTATAAGCCTGCCAGCAAAATACAAAAATAAAAACTATAAAACAGCCAACTACGGAGGGCTGAGAGGCGGCCCTGTCCAGCTCAGACCTGGAGGCCCAGCGTGTCCTGGTCCAGAGAGCTCCGGTAGCGGCGGTGGCCAATGGCGTCCCGGAATTGGGTCTGCCACTTAGCTCCACAACAAAACGCACCTCCCTTCCCAAATCATCATCATCATTATCAGCCTGATTATACCCACTGCAGGGCGAAGACCTCTCCCATATTTCTCCACTTAACCCGGTTCTGTGCTAGCTGCATCCACTTGACCCCTGCGAACTTCTTAATCTCATCCGCCCACCTAACTTTCTGCAGCCCCCTGCTACGCTTTTCATCCCTGGGAATCCAGTTTGTTACCCTCAGCGACCATCGGTTATCCTCTCTTCGCACTACATGTCCTGCCCATGTCCATTTCTTAATTTCCACTAGAATGTCGGTAACTTGAGTTATTTCTCTGACCCACTCTGCACGCTTTCTATCTCTTAATGTTACCCCTTCCATTTTTCGTTCCATAGCCCTCTGGGTTGTCCTCAACTTAAGTAGAACTCTCTTGGTTAGCCTCAACGTTTCAGCCCCATAGGTGAGTACAGGTAAGATGCAACTGTTGTATACTTTCCTCTTGAGCGATGCCGGTAAGCTGCTAGTCATAATCTGCGAGTGCTTGCCAAATGCGCTCCATCCCAATCTTATTCTTCTTGTTATTTCCTTTTCATGGTCCGGATCTGCTGTTACTACCTGTCCTAAGTAGACATATTCGCCTACTACTTCCAGTATTTCGCTACCTAATGTAAACTGCTGTTCCTTCCCGAGGCTGTTGAACATTACCTTAGTCTTCTGCATATTGATTTTCAAGCCTACTATTCTACTTTTTCTGTCTAGGTCATCAATCATTATTTGCAGTTCATCCCTTCCCAAATCATATCATCGTAAATAAATGTTTTCTCCTCCTCCTCCTCGTCGCACATTGCAGAGACATCTTCTTCTTCGCGCTCTAAAAGTGCCCTCCGCGTCCGGGATTCGATCCCCTCCCCTCTTCCGGTTCAGTAGCCGACCAGACCAACTGAGTTGCCGCTGCTGGATTCTTGGAATATAATGAAGATTTGATAATATCCCTAACTCCTCCTTGTAAAGCAGCAAATGTATATTTTGTCGTTAAATTGGTTTATATAAATGGAAAGGCGCTTTACCTGTCACTTTTTTTGTGCACACCTCCACTGCGCCGGGAGATAAGGAAGGAGGCCTTAGTGAAAGCCGAGATAAAAATTGGTGTCGTAGTGGAGAGCTCCGAAGTAATTTCGACCTTCAGGGAATCTTTAAGGTAGACTGATATCGCACTGCAACGGCCACCTCTCCCTTTCACCTTCGTCGAAAGAATGCAGCCATTAAACAGAAGTTCCAGTATTTCATTTTTTCTCTGAAGGCAAATATACAGTTATGCTTGACAGAGGCAGACATGTCCTCGGTTCGAATTTTTCTCAAACTACTCTTAAAATTGGCAAGAAGATAGGTGCAAAATGGAAAAGAACATGGTATGTGAATACTGCAAAGAGAACGGTTGCTTCGAAATTTTTGTGGGAATAAGATGCGCGTTTTTTCTTGCACAATTTTCCTCAATCTGGGTTACGGCGACGCAAAGCCTTCTCGAGCGAATGAGCTGAAGATATTTCTCCGTCACCATTATGTGGTCCGATCCTAGCAACGAATTGATTACTCGTCCTAAACTCCGTTCATCTGTGTGAGGACCTGCTGAAAATGTTCAGTAAGACTGAGCTTGGTTGTGTCCAGGTCTGTGTACTGGATGGAACAAGTCAAGTTTAAAAGTAAGCAGCCAGTCGATCTCTTTCTAGCTAATCCTGTCGTACATGTGATGGTTGTTGCGATTCGGTTTGGGTATAGCGCAGTTAACTCCCGATTCATTACTGTTTGGTTACCCGTCGGTTGAGACGACCGCTTCGCTTGTCTCTAAGCTTGAAACGTTCGGTAAGGTTCAGGCTAGGCAGATGGAGAATGTTCCGGGCTTTCCGGACGTACCCAGTGATAATCTCAGGATCAAGATGGACATGGCTAAGGCAATTTCTAACCTTTTGAAGGTCGGTGAAAGGGTGGTGCAGTGTGGGTACGATGGCATGACGTGTATTTGCCGCTTGTGAGGGCACTTCGCCATGGCGTGCTCAACTCCCAAGCGCGAACGCTGCGCTCAGTACCGGAGTGAGAATTGTAAGGCTGCTTTTGCGCACTGAAGGAGTGACCGTGTCATCTTAAAGTGCGCCAAGGGGTCGTTCGCTTCGGGGACTGTAACGGCCGCTCCGAGAGGGATGGCAGTCGCTGCGCGGGCAGTCCCTTCGGCAATCTTTACCCATGGCACAGGTTGCCTCGGAGCCGACAGTAGAATCAAGCGGAGCTAGGGTGCCTCGAAACCAGCGCAGCCGTAAAGGGTGCTGGCAACCTTTGAAATGCGCCATGCCACCGCTTTCTCCGCGCTGGCCATCTTTGGACAAGTTACTTCATACCATTGGGGCAGAGTGCCCGAATCAGTTGTGCTGTGCTCCAAGTGCTGGGTTCAGTCGTGAAAACATGCATTCCAGACTGTTGTATTCGATTGTGTGCTGGCACGTCAAAAAAGGCGACAGATGTATTCGTTTTCCATTGAATGGGAGACGGAAAAAAGTACGGAAGGCAAAAGTGAAGCGTGAAAACTGGACGGAGAATGATAACACCAAGATCTGGAGGTAAGTCACAATATCTGTGCTCCTTTTATGCGTCCATAATATTTCCTTTCGGCCAATAGGTGCATATCAATTTTGTGTGAAAGGTCTAGCGCAGACACAAACCACTAGAAAGATGACACAAACACACAGAAGCGCTTGCGTGTGTGTGCGTGCCGTCTTTCTTGTGGTCTGTGTGTTTCTAATAAAGCGCTTTACAAAATATTTTTGTACTTCTCGACTGCAGTTACCCACTTCCGTTTGGAATCCTGTTCTCGGTCATCCGCAATGATTTCACTTGTACTGAGCGCATATGGCCACAAGAATGCTCTCAACATTGTAACTGTAAGTCAGTTACTTGAAGTCCCCGAAACTTCAGGCGACGACATGACGACAGCGTCTATCTAGGTATCTTTTTCTGCCAAAATCAAATACATTCAGGAGGAAAGTGAAGTATATCTACATAGTATAACGTTCGACAGAACACCTTCTGGTCAGTGTGAAGCATTAATAACAAGATTGCGTCAGCGACCGAGTCAAAAATGAAAATGACTTTTCGTGTTCATTTTCATTTTTTATCTTGACCCCGCCGCGGTGGCCCCTCCACTGTGGTGAATTAGAGGTGGAGCACGCAATTGATAAATAACCCGCAGTAAATCCCCTGGACTGAATGGCTTCAGAGCGACTATTTATAAAGTATTTTAGCAAGAAATATTCCCTGTTCTAACTGTAATCTTTATCTAAGCCTTCAATGAAAAGGCTCTGCCTCCGTCATATATGGGTCGTCTCAAACTGCCCTCATTCCGAAAAGAAATGAAGTACGCTAAGACTAGTTATGAATACCGGCCAATAGCACTTACAAACGTGGAGCACACAAATTTTTGAATGGTATGGGGCGAAGGTTGCAGACCGTGATTTGTGACATAGTTGAGCCTCACCAGGTGTGGGGGACAAAAGGGCGCTGCTGTGTACATCGCGCGATAAAGCGCGCAGTGTACAAGAATACTGTGATGACAGTAATGGTCGGGAGGCATTTTGCCAGATTTACTTAGCAAAGTCATTTGACTGTGTCTCTCACGAATTGATGTTTGCTATTTTAGACCATCTGAATGTCAGTTCTGTTGTCCATGAGGGCCTGGCATTGGCGTACCGGAGCTGCACGACGATATTGATCGTTGACAAATGTTTTGGGGCGCCCATCAGCTTACAGCATTTCGTACGCCAGAGCTATCCACTCAGCTCTTTTTTATTTTGTATCAATATAGAGACCTTTTTTTAAATACTCAAGGCTAACAGCATTCAGGGAATCAAGGTACAAGCAGCCAAAGCAAAGCTGTTAGCGTATGCAGATGACAACGCTGTTTTTACCAATGACGAGGGGGGCATATGCAAAGCTGTGAAGTGTATTCGCGAATTCAGTCATGTCACCGATAGTGGAGTTAACTGGTGTCGTAATGCTTAGGACTTTGGCTTGAAGGTGGCCATATACGCCTGAACGGGTTGCCAGTGTGCCTTGAACGACGACACCAGATAGGTACGTGGGAGGTCCGCTTATATTTTACCGTGACTGATTGATTTATAGGAAGGGAAAGGTGCGGTAACTGTCTCACTTGTTTTCTATGGACACGTCAACTACGCCGTAAGGGAAGGGAGGAAGGTGGGAGTGAAGGAGAGAAAGAGGAGCCATAGGGGTGGGCTACAAAGTAATTTCGACCACCTGGAGATCTTTAGCGTGCGTTGACATCGCACAGCACACGGATGCCTCATCGTTTCGCCTCTATCGAAATGCAGCCGCCGAGGTCGGGTTAGAACCCGAGTACTCCGGCACAGTAGCCGGGCGTCTAACCACTGCACCACCCCGGCTTGTTTTTTTCTTTATTGCATGAATTAGTACAAATACATCAGTAAAAGATAATGGTTGCCATGCCCCTTGGCTGACAACCGTGTCTAACGGACTTTCAATAACCCAAGTTCGCCCATCAGACTCAAAAAGACTGCACTACCCCTGCGGGGCTAGCGTACCGTGACAGGGAACAGTATTTGAGAGGGCAGGATAAAGAGAAATGGAGCTGAAAAATGGAGGGGGACCAACATATTTATTTTTGCCAGGGGCACAGTTTGCAACTTGTTCTTAATCAGCAAACTCTGGTATGTTATGCAGGTGTTGCACTGTTCACGGGTAAATATTCAGAAGCTGCACAGGACTTTCGCCATCTTTGTCTGGGCGTCTGATTGGGAGCACTGCAGCCAGAATAATTTGTTGAGACCAATAAAAGACGGTGGACCAGGATTGGGCCACCTGTTTTTGCGACAGCTGGTCAGTCATTTTTTTTTGTCGTTTTTTAGTGACACGACTGACCCTTTCTTACGCACCGTATGCCAAGTCAGACTGAGGTTGCTGCTCCTGGAGTACATTGTTTAAACTGATGATTTTTCCGCAGGATTAAGGCTTTTATAGAGATGTCGTAGCAAGTGTGCGATGTCTTTCATGGCTGTTATCAACTGATTATTTATAAAGAGTAAAAAGAAAGAATACGTACGGTGCATTGTGCGACATTATGTTCCCTGTGTCTTTGTACAGGGCTTGTACGATTGAGGACCAGGCGCTGATGTGTTAAAAGGGTGAAAATGAAAACAGGTTACGCAAGGAGCAAGTACCTTCTTTATTAAATTGCATGCCGAAACCTTGCCAGTAAAACCCTTTTTAGAGGTAAAGGGAATATGTATACCCTTGGGATCACACTTTTTATTATGAAGGAAGCCAAAAACAATAGACCCATGTTTTTTACACTGTTCGGAAGGGTATATGTTTGGGTTGTATTGCAAAAACCGCTAATGAAAGATTTTCCACTAGACGCGCAGAGCATCTGGTACTTATGCGTAGAGAGGTAAAATGGGGCACCATTTGGTGTAATTATGCTCATGGGCCTCCACTGAACACTGCTCTCAAGAATGGCGGGTTACCGTTGTGATAAAGATGCACGGCCTACCAGAATTTATTTTCAGAAAAGCGCACACAGGGTTTTGGCAATCCAGAAAGCTGCAGCAGAACCTTCCATGTTGCTCTCAAGGCTAGAGATTTTGTTGTGTATGCGTGAATTGTAGTGTTGCGAAAATAGCGTAAATTAAAGCCTATGTAAATAGCATATGCAAATACCGCTTGTGTTTTTGTTAATTTTGCTCTCGTTAAATGCAATGTGTGAAGACCAGGCAATAAAAAAAAAATCTGTGGTAGTGCAGTGGGAAGACGCCCCGGTACTGTGCGGGCGTACCCGTCTTCGATGCGTAATTCCGTCTCCTCAACGGCAACCTTTACACCCGGTATTATTCAATTTTACACTATTGTTACGGGCGAAGAACAAGAAGCGGAGAATGGCTAGGTCCCCCTTTATTCATTAAACGTCATCTACCACCGCCATCGATCATGTTCTGTCTCCTTTCATCATCGGCTTGCCGCCCCCTAACATTTGGTTGAAGGCGCGGGGTACATCATCATCACTCGTCATCCTGACCCGGAGCTTCGGCGCCCTGTGTCAATTTGCGCAGGCGACAACGGGTTCCTAGGGCGACGCATCACCTGGCTGTTCCCCGGCCTGCTGGACGCGACGCCATATCGCCGTTCTCCACCCCCGCCCAGTCCGCCGCCCTGACCAAAAGACAGGAAGAAACACAAGCAGCCCAACTTTAAGATCCTACCGACCTGAGCCGCCACGAACACGCGCAAGGACACATCACAAGATACAGCGCATGAAAGACCTGACCGAAGCGTCCGACCGACCCGATACAACACTACACGTGAAGACGTCGCCCCCCACCTGTGCCGTTTGATGCGTACTTAGGACCCACCCATCAAATCCTGGCGACCGGTTGAGCGAAAGCTTCCTGGGCCAGGCTTCATTGCTCATCACGGCGGCAAGCCGTTACTTTCTTTATCTTCTTTCTTCACCGGTCCACAAGAGATCACCGTCATGTCACAAATCTTACCAACTTTGACTTCTTCGTCCACCGATCGGGACGATCGCTCTGTGGCCCCGGGTAGTGTTACGGTCGAAGAAGAAGAAGCGGGCAATGGCGTGGGCAGGCGCACTCGCGCTAGGTCCGCCATCATTCATTAAACGTCATCTACCATCGCCATCGGTCATGTTTTTTCTCCTTTCATCATGGGCTTGCCGCCCCGTAACAATATTTACGCTATCAGTCGCCAGGTGAAAAAGTTGCTCTCAAAGAGATTCGAACAGATGTTTTATTCGCTTAGTGCTGAGGTAAGTAGCGTTAATCCATTTCGGCACGGAACCAACGGATACGGCAAACTTTAAACCCGGTATTATTCAATTTTACAATATTTTGGCTATCTGTCGCCAGGTGATGCTGCCCAGAGGACTCTACCTAAAATTTAAATACCTGTACCTAAAAAGCGTTGACTCACAATGGAGGAAAAGAACTAGCAAACTAGCTAGTAAGTATGCTAGTAACAAGGACGGAGAAAAAAAGAGCATTAAGCAACAGATGAAAAACACAGAAGGTAAAAATTGGATAAATTCGATGGAAAAGAAACAGAGTGTGAAATTATACCGAAAGTGCAAAATGCAGATCAGGAAGGAAGACTTCTTTGATAACTCAAGAGGCAGTGCCCTACTTTTTGAAGCTAGATCAGGGCGCCTTAGAACACGCAGCTACAAAAAGAAATTTAACAATAGAGATGATACATGCGCTGTATGTGGAAACTCCAGTGAAACAATTGACCATATTATACTCGAATGTAATGGTATTCATCCGGAAGTTGGTGCAGGCGCAATCACTGTTCCTGAAGCTCTGGGATTTAGAGATAACAGTGGCCGGGTGAACAAACCGGCGGTGGAAACCAGTAAAAGACGACTGGAAGATTGGTGGCTTAAAAGCAGAGAAGTGACATAGTGTTAGTGATGTGAGAACAAAATTTAATAAATAGAATGATTGTTTAGTTACCCATTCTAAATCAATAATTAGGACATAGGGAGTAAAATGAGCATGATAGCTACTGCTACCACCCCGTTTCAAAGGGGACGCTCCTATATTCCATCCATCCATACCGTTGAGAGAACGGAATCACGTGTCTTCGATCCTGATCGCGGAAGCGGCGTTTCGATGGAGACGAAACGGAGGCCTCCCTGTGATGTGCGATATCAGCGCGCGTAAAGATTCCCGGGTGTTCAAAATTATTCTATAGCCCTCCACTACGGTTCTTCTTTCTCCCTTTCCAGTTTCACTCCCACCTTCCTTCCTTCCCTTGCTACGCGCTCAGGTGTCCACAGAAAAACATGTGACACATAATGCATCTTTCCTTTCTTGGGAATCAATTATTTACGACCATTGATAACCTAGCCGGCCCAGCCCTCACGGCGCACCAGATAGGTGGGCTGGTGAGACGCATTGCCACACGTCGCAGGGGTATGAGACAAGCCGACCTGTGCGGGATCATTCAAGCCTTTATGATAAGCAGAATCATGTACGCTTGCCCGTACTATCATCTGCGTCGTAGGGACGAACATACACTTAATAGCATAATTAGAACAACATACAAAGCGGCCCTTAGCTTACCAGCATACGCTAACTCAGATCGACTACTGCAGTTAGGAATTTTTAACAAACTATCTGAACTAATTGAAGCCCATAAGACAGCACAAGTGACCCGCTTGTCACGCAGCCTTGCGGGACGCTAATTCTCGACAAGCTCCATATACACCCCACTGAGGAGGTGTGCGCAACATCCCATTTATCAGCTGATATAACTAGTAGACTAGTTGCTAAACCAATAGCCAAAAACATGCTACCAGGTAGACATGATGCCCGCAGGAAGACAAGGGCACAGACCCTTGAGAAACAGTACGCGGACGATCCACAAGCAGTGTATGTGGATGCAGCTCAACACATCAAAAACGGAGCATACGTGGCATGCATGGCCACTCCACAGTCAACCTTCATTAACGCCATAACATTTCATGCTAGCTCCATATGCGAGGCAGAGGAAGTAGCTATCGCACTGGCCATCGCGGATCCCCGCACCAAAACTATTCTAAGCGACTCAAAAAGCGCCGTTCAAAATTTCGCCAAAAATTCTGTAAGCGCACTCGCGGCGCGAATTCTGCGCAACCGATCTCTCAATCACAACATCAATCTCGTATGGGTCCCGGCTCACGCGGGTAACTCCGGAAACGAAGGGGTCGACCGTCTAGCCCGAGGCTTAACCAACCGGGAGACGGGAGATCTATCAGGAACGGACGCGCCTGTCGAGGCACCGCGCACATACGCGGAGGTAACAAACTTTTATCGCGAGCTAAGATGCACGTACCCCGCCCCTCATCCCGACCTCGACCGGGCGCAAGCCACGACACTCAGACGCCTACAAACAAAGGCCATTCTTAGCCCCTACCGACTGTCGTTAATTACAAACGGAGAATTCAACCCTGCATGCCGGCACTGCGGTGACGGGACGCAGGCCACTCAAGACCACATACTGCGGGAATGCGCCAGCAATCCCCCTCCAAAGACACTCTTGCCAGCTCCCTCAGCGGAGGAATGGGACAAGCTGTTGGCCAGCCCAAGAAAAACTACGCAAATGGCCCTCGTCACGCGAGCTCAAGAGGTCGCTCCCGACTGGAGGCCACCCTAGACTCGCCTCAGCCCGAAATAATTCCTTTCATTTCGTGGCAATAAAAGTGGTTACCACCCTTGTAGCAAGTATTGCACGGTCCACCAAGTAAAGTATTTCAGCACAACCATCAACCCATTTTTAGACTAACTTTAGTCCAAACGCCGGTGGTGAGCCGCCAGGACCCGCGCTCGCTTTCGCAAGTCAGTATGAAAACCCGCATCACGGTGTATGCCATAGGGGACGAAGGCATTACTACGGCTCAGCTTGCCGAAGGAGGATGGCAGACCGTTCTTAACCTGCAAGAACATTACCTGTGACCCAACCCGAAGAAAGCCGGATAAGCGAGACAAGCATTTGCATTCGGCATTCGACGTCTCTCAGCAGTCGAAGACTCCGGTAGTTCGAAGGTGATATTAGATTTAAAGGATCAAGTTAACGAACTTGAACAGTGTGGCAGACGGCAGAATCTCGAGATACATGGGCTCAAATCGGAAGAAAATGAAAACCTCTTGTCCAAAATCAATTAGCTGGCTGCTTCCCTTGGTCATTGTTCTCTTGACGAGGACGATATTGACGGCATCCACCGTCTTTCCGCAAAAAAAGGGGCGTGAGGCTCCAATCCTTGTAAGGTTCGTTCCTAGGAAAACAAAAGAGAACTGGAAGGACAAGAGTAGGCAAGTCTTTGATAGTGGTTCAGATATCCGCTTCTACGATAACCTTACCCGACGAAACAAGCATCTTTTGTGGCTGGCACGCACAAGGGCAAAGCAAATGGGTTATCGCCTCACATGGCAGAAGAACGGAAAGGTGATGGTCCGCAAGGGCCCCGGAGAACCCATTTTGCGCATTGAATGTGAGGCAGATTTGTGCGACATCAAGGAAACGACTCAGGCTGAAAGCGATGAATTGGATGAGTGAACCTTAATCCATTGAGTTTCTTCTGCTTCTTTATTTCTGGCAGTATGGACTACGGGTCACTTTCAGAAAACTACAGCTATTACGCGATAGATGATTTTAACAGCACAGTAATGGGATTACCTTCCCACCCAAATAAGACATTTTCTTTATTTTGCTTAAACTCGCAAAATCTTCGAAATAAAGGAGACGCCGTTGGCACTTATCTCAATTCACTTGCCAATAAATTTGATGTTTTAGCATTTACAGAAACGTGATTCACTGATTCCCTTGATGTTGTTCAATTTGTAGAACTATTCTGATGTGTCTTTGTTCAGAGCCAGCAAAAAAGCCGGAGGTGTCTCTCTCTATTTTCGTGATGGTGTATCACATGCCTGTCTACAGACATTTTCCGTTGTTGATTATAATTTTGAAGTACTTGTTGCAGAATCTTGTGATGTTCTTATAATTGTCATTTACCGACCACCGTCTGGGAACGTTGAACGGTTTTTTTCTTACCTCGACAGTGTACTTCACTCGCTTACAGGACATAGTCAATCTGTTGTCGTCCTGGGCGATTTTAACATCGATATATTTACTGAGAGTACTGTATCTAAGAACTTTATTGCTATTATGTCCACCTACAGCTGCACAAATGTAATAAACCTGCCTACAAGAATCACCGCAAGTACCGGTACGGCTCTTGATTTATGCTTCACTGACTTTTTACCAAACGATGTCAAGTCGGGTGTGATGGCATGCGACGTCAGTGACCATCTTCCATTTTTTATTTTTCTGCCCCATTCAAGGAAAACTTTTTCTAGAAACCCAGGTAATTATTTTTATCGAAAAATTAATGGCGAAACAATAAATTGTTTTCGACGCATGATCTCAGAAGTGGACTGGTCAAATGTTTTTAATGAAATGGATCCTAGTCGCTCTTACGATGTCTTTGAAGAAAAATTTCAAAATGCCTATAATGCCGCCTTTCCTCTTGTTCGCAGCTCTAAATACAAAAAGTCTAAAAAGCCATGGGTCACAAAAGAGCTATACAAAAGAACAAGGCAAACTGTTTAAAACTGTAAAACTCAACACCGATTTGAAAACCGCAAAACTGGAATATTACGCAAAAGCGTTTGCTAATAAACATGCCCCAAATCAAATATGGAGGTCGTACAACAATTTAATATCTAAACGATCTCAACCAACTCCAGTAGAAATTGTGGTAGATGGCGTCCACCTCAGAGGTCGTCCCTTATCAGACATGTTCAACGAACACTTCTTGACGGTTGGTGAAAATCAGGCCGCACAAACGACGTGCACTGATCCAATGTCATTTCTTCAAGTCAGTCCAAAATGTTCAATGTTTATCTCCCCAACAACAACAGCCGAAATATCTAGGTATATGATGTGTCTAAAAATAATTGTTCCTTTGGTGCTGATAACATTAAGGGTGAGATAGTGAAAGCTGTATCCGATATTATCGTACCTTTGCTGTCACATATATGCAACCAAATGCTCAAAGAAGGCAAGTTTCCAGAGAAATTAAAGATTGCGAGAGTTTGCGTGATACACAAGACAGGAAGCTATAACGATCCTAATAATTATCGCCCAATATCCGTTCTGCCTGTCTTCGCGAAAATTGCCGAACAAGTTATCAACACCCGCCTTATTTCGTACCTCGCTAAGACCAGAGCTATTGCCAAAGAACAGTTTGGATTTCAGAAGGACAAATGTACGGAAAAAGCTTTACTTCTGATAAAAGACAAAATAATCTATAACATCGAAAACAGAATGTTTACACTTGGGCTATTTTTAGACTTTAGAAAAGCCTTCGACTCAGTCTGTCACGAAATTTTACTATGCAAACTAGAATTCTACTGGATACGAGGCTCAGCCCTCAGTCTTCTTGAGAGCTACTTGTCATCCAGAGTGCAATTTACAATGATCAACGACATACCTTCCAGCTACGGCCTTATACGCACTGGTGTGACACAGGGCTCAATACTGGGTCCCATTATATTCCTAGTTCACATAAATGATATTATTAATATCCCTCCTTGGTCCGAAACAGTTTTATACGCCGACGACACAAATATTTTCTTTACTGACGCGAGATTACAAACTATAGAGAGTAAAGCAAATATCTGGTTAGAAAATCTCTCATTATGGTTGCGGGCCAATAGGTTAGAATTAAACATCACGAAGATAAAGTATGTAATATTCAGAGCTAAAAATAAAGTCATAGAAGACGAGCCAACTATACTATACAATTCAAACGTTATACAGCGTGTAAAGTCAATAAAATTCCTTAGAGTTGTATTTAATGAATACCTGCTGTGGACTGATCATATTAATCAAGTTAAAAAAAAAACGATTTCGCGATCTGTGGGCCTTCTAAACAAATTTAGGCTACTATTACCGATATGGCTAAAAAAACAACTTTATTTCAGTTTAATTCAATCGCATCTTCACTATGGTCTGCTGGTATGGAGCGATACAACACAGGCTAATTTAAATGCTTTGTTTCTGCTACAGAAAAAGGCCATTAGAGATACTGCTAGCCTAGCTTACTTAGAAAGCACGGACCAGTGGTGGAACAGCTTAGGGCTATTAACCATTTTTCAGTTAAAAACTCTTCGGCTAGCGCTTGAAACGTATACTACAATTCATTCTGAACCTCAGTTTTTTGTAACGCCAGAACTACCTCAAAATCCACATCACCGTCGGCATATGGAAATAAGAACACCAAAAGCAAGAACGAATTACGGGTTTAAAACGATTAAATATCAAATGACTGCCCTTTTAAATGAAAACAGAAATATCCATGACCTCTTGTACCAATGTAGAAGTAAAAAAAATTACAAGAGAAAGGTGATTGCACTGCTGACTGCATGACGTTTCGATGCATCTTGTGATATACTGTGTATTCATATCAGTGAACATGATTCTTTTTCTTTCTTTCCTTTCATAACTTCCTGTATTTCATCACTGCTTCTTTTCAAGAAATCTTAATTTACTTTACCATGCTCTGTACAGTTTTTTCGTTCTTGTATGTTCATCGTAGATTGCTGTACCAGCAATTGTGGCTTGTGATGGTTTCATGTTGTTTTTTTTCTTATTTATTTAGAACACCTTAGGTTCAGGTATTGTTATTTTTGTAATGGATTTTGTTTCATGTGCTTGTGGAAACTGATGTGATGATGACCGCTACACATATTGTATTTGCTTGTTTTGTATACATGTGCCAAATGCAATTTGCTTCCCCCATGGAGGAAGCCCCACGTCAGGCTTCGTGCCTTTTGGCCTCCTTCTTGAAGTGTAAAAAATGAAATGCACTTCAAACAAATAAATACTAAATACTAAAAAATACAAAAACAAAAGACCTGACGGACGCCCGCGTTGCTCATAACGAAGGTAAATCCAAATCCTCTATCGCCCAGCGGAGGAAACCACCTGCCCTATGCAGAAAGGCGCCGCAAACCCCTATGAACTCCTCGTTAGGCCTAAAGCATGGACTTGCGCACCATCGGGTCACGCAATACGCCCAAGTGCATTGTGTGCAAAGGCGCCCACAACAGAGGGAGCAGGAACTGCAAGCATCGCTTGGTCGAACGCCACCCTAAACATAACCATTGACACAAGAACATGAACGCTTAGTCGACCAGCAGTTCGGACACAGGCCGCGCTCCTGCTGCCTATGTAGCTGATCCCTGACAAAAAAGGAAAGTTCCAGAGAGCACTTTTTGGACTACTATGTTGCGATGAGGCGGAGGCCATTATAACGCAGTGGATCGTCGTTCTTCCCTACGCCCTGCCAAGCGAAGAATACAAAATTGAACTTCGTCCGCAGGGCATCATTTACCTCAATGCGATCGGACATGCCAAGTTGGCACTCACCCTCTACGACGTTGCCGAAACTGACAAGCACCTTGCAGTTACGATTGATTAAGTCCGTACCCATCTAACAAGCAACACTGTAATGGTGAGCACACCGGACACTGACCGGGCGTGTCTATACACCAAAATTAAGGGTACTACTGTCGACTGTGTCACCGCTCCGGTGGCCGCATATGTTCCAGCACCGAACGACTCTGTCCGAGGCATCATATACAGAGCTCACAGCCATGAGACTGACGCCGAAACTCAAGCCGAACTTTGAACCCGCAACCCAGACATTCTTATTGTCACCGCTCACCGCATGGGACTCACTTGAGATTTCGTCGTCACTGCTGGCAACAGCAAGCTGCCTCCCCACCGAAGGTACCTTGGCTTACCCTTTGAGGTCTTACTCTTCAAAGAGCACCCGGAGGCTTGTTTCAACTGCCTCAAACTCGGCCACAGGGCCGATGTCTGCTCCCTCCCACGTCGTAACGCTTGCCGTCGCTGTGAAGCCGCTCATGAGCCTCCTCCAGCTGATCAACCACCCGCGTGCGCTGTGCAAGCTGCAGCCGGAACTGCAAGTATCGGTTGAAGCGTTCAGGCTAATCGAAGAGCACCGTATCGACCGTGGACACTGACTCCACCTCAGCAGGACAGGAGCGCCAAACCCGCCCCACGAACGCACACGAGACCGAAAGCCTCCACGAGATGAGTCCTTCCCTCCGCTTAGCAGCGACAGTGCTTGCAGTCGCAGCCGCCCCGCCTCTACCTCACCCAATCCTCAAACCAACTTCCGGTCCAAGCCTGAGACCAAGCCCACCAAACAAATCGCGTGGCACACTCCCTCAAGCTTCATATCGCCACTGCCCGACACACAGGTAAGGAAGTTGGCTGATATGGGCAATGACCATCAGCTTCTACAAAAGCAAATGCGAAAATTAATAGCTTTTAATTTGCACATACAACTTCTAAAGTGCTACCACAGCAGGTAGCTCACGCTCAAACCCCCGACCCTGTGAGCGACTCTGTTACAGACGCTGATCCACCTAGGCGAACAAGCGCAAAGCACCTTCTCCCATTTCGGACGCAGCGGCCATATTTGGAGCTATTGACACTCGAATATCCAAGGTTGAAGACGCCTTTCAGCGTTTCACCCCTACCATCGACGTTCTCGTTGAACGCTGCGCTACAATGACTGCTAACATACAGAGCCTTACCGCCAGGACAAGTATGCTATCGACGTCTTCCTATCATGCGAAATGCTATACCTCCACTAATGCCTCTCCCGAGCAAACACCCATTAGTGGTGCTACGTCGGAGAATGAGGCTGCGAGCAAACGGTGTGGCAGCATTCCCAAAACACCAGTATCGCTATCGCAGTGCCTCGAGCCGTACGGGAAACGCGATAGCAAACTCCCCATTGCAGTGTCGCAATGGAACTGTAGGGGATTCAGGGCTAATCGGCGGGCCCTGGAGCATACCCTGCAGGCCCGGCTGCACACTCCCCACATTGTCGCGCTTCATGAAACATACACTCACATCACTCACCAGCTCCACGGCATATGATCAACAAGCAGCACAGGACCAACTCCCTCAAACCGTCTTTTTCGTTCATTGTAAAATTTACAGCCAACCAGCTCGACTTAGACTACCCTGAAGTCCCGCACAATTTCGGGCAGGTACGCCCAATCACTTCTACCCAGACTCCGTTGTACGTTCTTAACGTCTATAGCGCGCCCAGTGAAGAAAGCATGCGTGAAACCATTCTACGTAAACTGGCCGGCATGACAGCTCAAACGGGAATGCCCCTTGGAGACTTTAACGCACTGCACGCAGAATGGGGGTACCGAAAGGCTTGTGGCCGTAAGGAAGCCAAGGTCTGGCAGACGGCTCAGATGCTGGGCCTCACTTTACTCCTCGACCCCGACCATATCCCACCCGCTTTGAAAACAGCATAACGCAAGACACATGCCCAGATGTCACATTCGCTCGTAACATCCCTGACGCCCGCTGGGAGAACCTTGGTTTGAATTTTGGCAGCGACCAGTAAATTTTGAGCACCACTTTTACACCTACACATTATAAGTCCCCCCGCGCACGGTTACACATGTCAACTGGGGCGCGTTTCGGTATGTGCGAGTTCAACGCATCCCAACCCCTATTGATGACTTAGCCGAATGGATCAACTCTTTGCTTCAGGACACTTACAAAGCCACCTCCACGGCCACTCAGGCGGATGGTCCCACCCCAACGCGAAACTAATGCAAATGTGGGCCGCTCAGCGTAACCTCCATGCCCGTTGGCTTCGCCTTAAACAACCGTAATCTCAAGCTCCGTCTGGTCCAAATTGGATGTGAGATCGAGGCATATTCAATTTATTTAGGTCAAGAACAAAGGCATCAGCTCCGCGACCGCATCAATGGATAGTTAGGATGCAAGAACTCGTGGTTCTTGCTCAAACATCTGCTAGACCCTGTCCAAACCAAATCCTCTTCACACAAAAATCTTACCCGCGTCATATATGCTTTTCAGGGCACAAATGACAAACTTTTCAATACTCAGCGAGACAAATATGGTCATACCTCTACTGATAACCCTCTCCCTTCTGGTTACAAGAGTACCCAGAACCGAGATGTGGATTGTGACATCACAGTAGCAGAGGTTCGCGCTGCTTTGAATCGCATTAAAACCACCGCGGCCGCATGTGTCGACCGCATTACAAATAAAAGTATCCGCAACCTCGATGATCCCTCAATCGAAGCAATCACGGACCTTTTCAAACGCCACTGGCATGACGGTAATTTACCACACGCACGAAAACATGCCAAAGTCATTTCATACCCAAACCAGGCAAGCAGCAGGATATTGGCAATCTCCGGCTTGTATCACTCACATCCTGCTTGGGCAAAGGTACGGAACATGTTATATTTAATTGCTTCACGCAAACACTGATAAACAACCTTTTCCCTTCCACTATGGGCGGCTTCCGCGCTGGCCTTTCCAATCAAGACGCAATGTGGGAACTCCAACATGACATACTCGGCCTTTCCACTCAAGACGTAATGTTGCAACTCCAACATGACATACTCTATCCAGTGCCGATCCTGGCTACAAGCACCATCTTAGGTCTCGACGTTAGCAAAGCTTTCGAAAACGCGTCGCATGCATCCACCTTAACCAACCTCTCACCAATTGAATATTGGCACCCGCTCCTATAATTACATTGCTAATTTTCTCCACATAGGCACGGCTGAGCTTCAGATTATTACGCCGCGTAGCGGCTTACTTAGAAGCAGCAGAAGAAGAAGAAGCAGAGGAAGCGAGGCGCGCGCAGACTGATCCGGGTTTCTGAGCGGTGTGCGTTCGTCTTCATTCGACGTTCACCTGTATTAAAATATTTCTTCCGTTACAATATGGGCGACCTCCGTAGGGATAAAATAACAATAGGCACTCGTGGCACGCCGCCGATAGCAGTATTATCCCCATTCCTATTCAATACATCAATGCGAGGCCTCCCGCCAAGCCTCGACGCCATACCACATGTCGAACACTCTATGTATGCAGAAGAGGCCTTTGTCCAAACCAATAGTCTTTCTTGCTCGCCCACGAAATTATACTTACTGATCTTCACAGACAAGACGGCGCACCGGCCCATCCAATTCTTACCTGAATCGATCGCGCTCCACTTAGATATGATTCCCACAAATTCAATCCTGACCAACCGTGTCCTAGGTATGATGGTGTAGAATAACACCCAAAAGACGGAGGCTATCAAACATCTCCAGGCTACAGCCCATCAGATTAATGGCGTCATTCGGCGCATTACGACACGCCTCCGAGGCATAAAATAGAAGAAACTTTGTAGGATAATCCAGGCTTTTCTAATTAGCCGCATTGTTTATGCCTTCTCTTACTACCACCAACACCAGAAGGATGTGGAAGCAGTAGAAAGCTTAATACGTTCCGCGTATAAGGCAGCGCTAGGACTGTATCACTATTCTCGTACACAGCGACTGCTCCACCTGGGTTTCGACAACACTCTTGCAGAACTGTTGTGTTGGCTGTAGGAAGAAGGAAAAAGAAATGCACGGGCCTGCACTGGCTCTGTAGCTGAGTCGCCTACGCGGCCTTGTGTGGACAGAAGAGAGAAAGTAGAGAAGAAAAAAAGAAGAAAAATAAAGACACGCGCCACAGCAGCCGTCGTCCTCCACCGAAGCAATGGTGAGTTCAACTACGGCCTACAACAGATAAAAATTGGTGGCGGCTAGCCACCGCTGCAAGCGGCGTTGACCTACCGTCCCAGCCCAGTACGGCCGGGAACAGCCACCATTCACCCCAACTCATCGAAGCACATAAAACCGCCCAAATTCACCGACTCTCACGCATCATGTATGGTTGCCCGAAACTTGACCGCCTACACGTAAATTCTATCGGGGATACATATCACCCAGCATATCACCGGGGAAACATATCACCCATATCACATATCACCCAACATATCATCCGGGGATACATATCACCCTTTCCTATAGGAATCTACAGCCGCCTCACTGTTAAACCCTTTCCCGAGAAAATACTGACATGGCGCCACGACGCACGCCGTCGAATCAATGCCGAGACACTTGACACCACTTACCTTACAGATGACCACGCACGCTACGTGGATGCAGCGAGGTGACAATCTCCATGTCGCAGGCGTAGACAAGCTCAACACTTGTTACTGCTGCCACGGTTAGCGCCCCTCTCCACCGCGGTGGAGGAAACTGCGATCGCGTTGGCCATCGCCGACCCGCGTACGCACATAGTCCTTGTAACTTTAAACGTTTTTAAAGCAGCACTGTTTTTGTTGTTGTAGCTGTAGAAAGAAAGAATAGAAAATACACGGGCCTGCAACTGGCTCCGTAGCTAAGCCACCTCCGCTGCCTCGTGTAGACAGAAGAGAGAAAGTAGAGAAGAAAGAACAGGGAAATAAAGACGCGCGCTGCAACAGCCGTCGTCCACCACCGAAGCAGTCGAGGGTGCAATGACGGCCTACAACAGATTAAAGGCCTACAACAGGTGACTTCCGCTTGCGGCGGTGGCGAATAATAATAAGTATTTATAATAGTAGCTAATAATAATAATTATTATTATTACCCACCGCCGCAAGCGGCTTTGACCTACCGTCCTAGCCCAGTACGGCCGGGAACAGCCATCCTTCAACCCAACTCATCGAAGCACATAAACCTCGCCCAAATTCGCCGACTCTCACGCACCATGTATGGTCGCCCTATACTTGACCACCAACACGTACCTCCTATCAGGGATACACAGCATCCAGCACCCCTTCCTGTAGGGGTCTACAGCTGTCCACTTTTCAACCCATTCCCGAGAAAATGCTGATATGGCGCCCTGACGCACGCCGTCGAATCAAGGCCGAGACACTTGACACCACTTACCTTACAGATGACCACGCATGCTACGTGGACGTAACGAGGTGACAATCTCTATGTCGCATGCGTAGCCACTCCACACTTGTTACTGCTGCCACGGTTAGCGGCCCTCTCCACAGCGGCGGAGGAAACTGCGATCGCGTTGACCATCGCCGACCTGCGTAGGCACATAGTAATTAGTGACTCTAAACGTGCGATTCAAAATTATTTGAAAGGCCTTATCTGTCCAACCGCCGCACGCATACCCCGCGGCAGCCTCCCAATTATAAAATGCACTTAGTCTGGGTACCCGCCCCCGCGAAAAACTCTGGGAACGAAGGGGTCGGCCGACTAACCCGAGGTCTAACAAACCGGGCGGACAGCTCCGCGGAACCAGACGCCTTGCCGAGGCCCTCTTGACTTTTGGCGAAATTACTAACCTACACAGAGACACGAGACGACGCTTCCCGCCTCCCCATCCTGACCTTGACAGAGCGCAGGCCACTATGCTGTGTAAACTTCAAACAGATTCTATTCTCAGTTTTTCGAGATTGGCACTGAATACGGATGAGTACTACGGTCCTATTTGCCCAATTGCTACTCTGCAGTAACAGCCACATTGACACACAACCTTTGGAGATTTAGAGGAAAACCGCCCCCTCGTACTTTACTGTCAGCTCCCTACGAGGAGAGCTGGTACCAACTTCGTACGTGCTCAGTCAAGAAGACGCAGCTGGCGCTTCTCTCGTGGGCCCAGACGGTCGGCCCAACCTGGGGTCCACGCCATGCCCACATGCCTTAAAGATGACTCTCGGCAATAAAAGTTGTTTCTCTCTTTCTCTCTCTCTCCCTACGGCACCTCAATCGACTTCTCTTCACTCCTTTCTTCCTTTACTGCCAGCTAGTCCGCGGAGAATTGACACATACTGCGCCTTTCCCTTCCTGTCAATGAATTTGAAACGCCGCTGATGCCTGCTGTACAAACGCCTCCGATACATTTTAATGCGACACCGTTAAGGGCCCCGTGTTGCAGAAAGGTCGATGTCGTCGTCAGCGGCCGCCGTCCGGCGTCGTCCGGCGTTGGCCGTGAGCGAAAAATCCCGGAAGCATTAATAAAGAAAGACGAGTAGGAAAAATCGCCGACCTGAGGAATCGAACGTGGGACTCCTGCGTGCGAGACGAGCCCGCTTAACACTCCACCACGCCAGCTGGATGGTTTGAAATGGACAAAGGCGCCTTTATTGATTGCGGTGTTGTCTCAGAAATCCCTTTAGAGAAGTGTATTGTGGTGTATAATAATGTTATGAACATGTAAATTACAGAATTACAGAACACGCAGTTAAACGAGTGGCAAATTACTTCTCGGCTGTACTTCCTCTTCGCTTGACGTGCACGTAGCGCCATCATGCGTGTGGCGCACGGAATAAGATAGACAGGGCATGGCCTCCGAGATCTTCATCGCGCCGGCTCGGATCGACAACGATGTTGCCGACGAACTACGACTGAAACTTCAGGCCCGCGCGTTTCGGCAAAGCGACTGGCAGTGCTTCTATGTCCCGGAAGGATTAATAAATAAAAATGAGTATAGCAAGTTGCTCGATAACGCTATCGCGTTCCATTCTTAAAAGGCGAAGCTTAAGCGTCCTCCAATTTGTGGTCTGATTCTGTTGGCACTGTGGTGTGTTGTTCGGGGAAAAGGCGCTGCACGGACGCCTGATCGGACGCCCGGTGGAGTGAGCCTCGTGTGCGCATGCAATGGAATGTAAAAAAATATTTTTACCATATACTAATCGAGATAATCCCACAAAAAAGAAAATTCAAAAGTCTATTCATCCTCAATGTATATAGCCCGCCTCGACAAAAACGTCAATGCAACTTCAATGAGCTATTCGCCAAAGCCTGAGTGATCGCGAAAGGAGGACCCCTGTTGATAGTAGGGGACTTTAACGCGCATCACACGGCATGGGGGTATAGATACACGCAGGTAAAAGGACGCGAACTATGGAACAGCATTCAGCAGAATGGCTTATTGCTTCTGACGGATCCCCTGAAACCAACCCGCCAGGGTAACAGCGTTTCAATAGACACATCTCCGGACTTAACTCTAACCGGAGGCTGCATTTACGCCGCGTGGTGCAACACAGGTGAAAATTTAGGCAGCGACCATAAAATTATAGAAATCGTAGTAGATAACGGCCCACCGGTCTTCCGCACCAAAAAGGCAACGTTAGTGAACTGGGAGGCTTTCCGAAATGACCGCACAGGTGACGAGGAAGGCATAAGTAACATTAACGATTGGAATAAAAGGTCACTCAGTGGGTCAACGAAGCAACGGAGGAGGTGGAGGTTGACGAAGACAATGAAGGATTAGACCGTCACATGGTCAAGCTCTGGCTTAAGAAGAAGGATCCAGAAACGAGACTCGCACAGAAAAGAGGGAATAGGAACTTGCGCAGAGAATTGGCAGTGCTTAACAAAGAAATTGAAGAATATGCGCTCGTTTTAACGAGTCAAAACTGGGGCAGCATTTGTGAAAAACTGGACAGGAATATCGGGAAGGCAAGTACGTGGCACTTACTTAGGCATCTTCTAGATCCCGAAAAATCTAAACTGGAGGCCAGGGAGCAAATTCACAGGCTAATACATACCTTTGATGGGACCGCGGCTACTCTCATAGCCCAAGTCCGAGACCGGTATTTGAACTGTGCAGAGGGTATAGGCCAACAAATGCCTGATTACAAGGGCCAGGAAAACCCGGAGCTAGATAGCCCGATAACGGTTGCCGAAGTCCGGGCAGAAATAAATAGACTGAGAACAACGACTGCTGCAGGTCCGGACAGAGTCAACAATCGAATGCTAGAAACTTGGACGACGCGTCGATCCGACACCTCGCAGCATTCATGCAGGAGTGTTGGGGGCCGGTCGGCTGTCGGCGACATGGAAGGCCGCAAACCTCGTATTCCTCCCGAAGCCGGAGAAGCGGCCGGGTTTCGAACACTTGCGTCCGATCTCGCTCACGTCATGCGTGGGTAAACTAATCGAGCATGTTGTTCAGGCCCGGCTGAACCGGTTTTTGGAGGAAAACGATATCCATCCGAACACCATGATAGGATTTAGACCGCATTTGGCTGCATGCGATGTCCTGCTGCAGCTAAAAGAACAGATCATACACAATTCAACAGTAGACACCAGGGTGATCGTTGGTCTAGACGTGTCAAAAGCTTTTGACAACGTGAAGTACTCGGCTATTCTGTAGAATCTCAGTGCATTAGATGCTGGAGTTCGCACGTACAACTACATACGCGACTTCCTCAGCGATATAACGGCAACTATTAGTATGGGGCGGACACACAGTACAAGAGTTCGACTGGGAAACAAAGACACACCACAGGGATCGGTGTTGTCCCCGACGCTGTTTAATATCGCCATGATTGGTCTCCCCGCAAAACTAGCGGAAATCCAAGGGCTACACCATACATTATATGCAGATGACCTGACTCTGTGAATGTGCAGGGGCAGTGACGGTGAAACTGAACAGATACTCCAGCGGGCAATCGAAGTTATAGAAAGATACTTAGAACCGATCGGGCTCAGATGTTCGGCCGAGAAATCAGAAGCGCTCGTTCCCACGTCAATGCGATCGCCCCATCGTCGGCGTATAAAGCAGGATAACCCGGAAATAGCACTCAGGGTCAACGGTAACGTTATACCAACGGTGGCAACCATTAGAGTTCTGGGATTACGAATTCAGGCAAACGGCAGGAACTCGGAAACGATACAGAGGTTAGACGCTAGCACCAGTCAAACCTGTAGACTCCTGAAGCGGATCGCAAACAATCATGCGGGCATGAAAGAAGCTAACCTCTTTAGGCTAGTCCAGTCTTTTATAATCAGTAGGATAGTCTACGTGGCGCCGTATTTACGGCTTCACAAGGCAGAAGAGGAGAAACTTGACGTTCTCATTCGTAAAGGGATAAAAACGGGACTAGGTTTACCACCCAATACATCGACAAACAAGAATATGAGACTAGGGGTTTCCAATACCCTCGAAGAGCTCATTGAAGCTGCAAGGACTTCACAATACCAGAGACTGCTGCGCAGTCGTACTGGTCGTAGCATTTTGGAAAAACTGGGGTATGAGCCGCAAGAGTGCTCCAGACGTACAGAAAAAGTACCTAGACAGGTTAGGGACGAATTAAAAATACTTCCGCTCCCCAAAAACATGCACCCCGTTTACCATGAGAGCCGGAGGAGTGATAGAGTAACAGCGCTGCAAGCCCTTTTTGAGGGAAGACAGCACGTCTTATATACAGATGCCGCACAATGCGCGAACGGTCGGGGACGTGTTTCAGTAGCAACTAGAGAAGACGGGGGCTCGGTAGTTTGCTGCAGCACCCGACATTCGACCACAACGGAGGCGGAAGAGGTGGCCATCGCGCTAGCTCTAACACAACAACAGGTCAAAATTATTGTTACAGACTCGAAATCAGCGATTAGAAACTTTGACGCGGGCCGCATTTCGGCCATAGCAGCAAGAGTGTTGGCCAGTGGTTCACCACCGGCAGAGCAGCTCGCGCTAATTTGGACACCGGCGCACCAGGGGTTGAGGGGGAACGAGAAAGAGCACGTACTGGCCCGAGGATTAGCTACATTCCGATATCCCAGTGACGACTTATGCGCAACCCCGTACCCCTTGCGCGATAAGGAGCCCCTGCAGCTCGACGATGACCTTAATACCTACCAAGATATTCTAAATCATTACAAATTAGGCAGATCAGTACTACCAAAAGCGTGTAAGCAACTCAGCAAAAGCGAGGAGGTTATGTGGCGTAAGCTACAGACTGGAGTATTCCCGAAACCCCAGCTTTACAGCAAGTGGCACCAGGAAATTTTTAGCCCAGGTGCAAACGTTGCGATGCCATAGCGGACATGATCCATATGATATGGGCGTGTCCTGGATTTGGAGAACCTGACCGAACAGATGAGTCCTGGGAGGCACTATTCTCAAGCAGGACGAAAAAGGGCAACGAGAAGTCATCCGTCTTGCCCTGGCCGCTGCTAGGATCCAAGGGATACAGGTCGACGGCTGAGGGGGAGGACATGGTTGGGACAGAGCTTCGCCTCGGATCCTCACCAACCTTTTGACGGGTGCAATAAATGTTATTTCTCTCTCTCTCTCTCTACATATTGTATTAGTTTATGACGGTTGCTGGTCACTTGAGCGCCGTGGTGGATCCTCAGCTCAGGATGCCGCAGTTCCCTTCTGCCATGCATAAATCAATTGGGAGACCAGTCGTGATGGTATATAGCGTGCACCTTGTCGAACACAACCAGCATTCCATTCAACGCATCGAAGTTGACCGCCTTTCTCTGGAGGAGTTGGTTTGGCGCATTGGTATTTGCGCCATGTGGTTAACCGTTTTATGTTATTTCGTGATACGGAGGACCCATTTGTACAAACTCTGTGTCAAGTTAGGTTTAATAAAGAGTTGCCAAATTTGTTGTAAGTTCTGCGAGCATGCAAGGGAGGATTTTCGGAATCCTTAAAGTGCACATGCCATGTCATGTATTGCAAGCGCGCTTTTCTTCTGAATATTTATCACCTGTGACGCGAAAGAAACTCTACAAGGAATTGTGCGATGCCCCTCTCCCGGTCCTAGTGTACAGATCGTTGTACTGTACAGGTCCATGGAATTCAGTCATTAAACGAGTAAAAAATATTCCTGTACCAGGGGGAGCAAACACTTTCTTTTTCAAGCTTCATAGCAATAGACTAGAAGTCAGGACCTATTTAGAAATTAAGGTTTTTTGCACCTTGGGGGAATCACTGTTTCACATGCTGCAAGCCGGAATCTATCGGACAAGATTTCATAGACTGCTGGGAAGCCTTTTCTTGTGGGACATTCTGGAACGAACGATTAAAAAAAACCTACCCGTTGATGCATTCGGAATTTGATTTTTACCAATTGAAGGTAATGATTGGCTACCGCTGCACATGATCATGTTATTGGGCCTGCACAGTATCCGGCGATCCAGAACGGTTTTCATGCTTGCAGACATTTATGATAAGAATACACGGCAGTATTTTCATGAAGCCGTTGCGAGTATTATTGATGTTTTCAAGACCCTAGACGAAGTGCCTGAGTTGCTTTCGAGAATGAAAGTCTGCTGCACATGGCAGATTTGTGATGAATAACGCAGCCCGAAATTACGTGTTTTTAACCCATATTATGTGTTCGTGGAGTAATGTCCTTTATGTGTAAAACCATATTGTAATTCTGGCAATACAGATAAAAAAATGTGGCGAAGTTGCTAAAAGCTCTAGGCTGGGGATCCATGGGATGGAAATTCGATGCCTGGTGAAGTCATGATTTATTTATTTTTAACTATCTCCCTCATGGTAACAAGCCAATTAATGTCACCAGATCGTGACGCCCCAATCTCGCAACATCCCGCATAGTCTCGCAAACAATTACGACAATTCTCGCGAATGGAAGACAGTACGAGCCAATAAAGGCTTTCGCCTTAAAATAGAGAAGAAAGAAAGAAGAATATGAGGGAGGGAGAATGCTGTGCGTTGAAACAGGCGCAGTCCGCCACCGAAGCTGTGGCGGCTCCCGAGCCAGTGGCAGTCGAGCCCCCGCGGTTCACCGCGGGGGCAACCATTCCCCCCCCCACCCGTAGAGCAAGGAGTAACCCTTTGTACGTTAGTCCCCAGGCGATCGAAGTTACTACGGAGCCCTCCCCTACGGCTTTCACATCAATGTTTCTCACTTCCTTAATTTCGCGGTAGTGTGCACAGAACCGGGTTCGAACCCGACCTCGGCGGCTGCGTTTCGATGGAGGTGAAACGAAGAGGCGGCCGCTTGCTGTGCGATGTCAGCGCACTTTAAAGATACCCAGGTGGTCGAGCCTATTCCATAGCCCTCCACTACCGCTCCTCTTTCTCTTTTCACTTCCATTCTCACCTTCCTCTCTTCCATTACGGCGCGGTTGGGGTGTCTGTCCCGCCGGGGTGGTGCAGTGGTAAGACGCCCGACTACTGTGCCTGAGTACCCGGGTTCGAACCCGACCTCGGCGGCTGCGTTTCGATGGAGGCGAAACTAAGTGGCGTCCGTGTGCTGTGCGATGTCAGCGCACGTTAAAGATTCCCAGGTGGTCGAAATTACCCCGTAGCCCTCCACTACGGCTCCTTTTCTCTCTTTTTACTTTCACTCCCATCTTCCTCCCTTTCCTTACGGCGCGGTTGCGGTGTTCACAGAAAACAAGTGAGACAGTTACCGCGCCTTTCCCTTCCTATAAATCTATCATAGAACAGGTAAGACGCCCGACTACTGTGCCGGAGTACCCGGGTTTGAAGAGGCGCCCGTGTGCTGTGCGATATCAGCAACGAAGTTGGCGCAAATAAACTGTACCTGGAAGCTGAAATGTTGCGCCCCTGGTCTGCAGATGGCATACACTGTCAAGTGTTTTGGCAGCGATGTTAGTGCAATGAAACTGTACGCGGCTGCTTAAAGGTTGTGCCACTGGTCTGCAGATGGCATACACAGTCAAGTGTTCTGGCAGCGATG